>SZWC01010538.1:38492-67168 GCA_023375785.1 Penium margaritaceum | reverse complement strand
TGTGACTTCCATTGCAATGTGATGTGACTTCCATTGCAATGTGATGTGACTTCCATTGCAATGTGATGTGACTTCCATTGCAATGTGATGTGACTTCCATTGCATTGTGATGTGACATCCATTGCAATGTGATGTGACTCTCATTGCAATGTGAGGTGACTTCCACTGCAATGTGATGTGACTTCGATTGCAATGTGATGTGACTTCCAAGGCAATGTGGGGTGACTTCCATTGCAATGCGATGTGACTTCCATTGCAATGTGATGTGACTTCCATTGCAATGTGATGTGACTTCCATTGCAATGTGATGTGACTTCCATTGCAATGTGATGTGACTCTCATTGCAATGTGAGGTGACTTCCATTGCAATGTGATGTGACTTCCAATGCAATCTGAGGTGACTTCCATTGCAATGTGATGTGACTTCCATTTCATTCCTTTTTCCTTTTCCTAATTAGATTGTTGGTTCTCAGTTCTTGCTTTCAGTCCCTCTGTCAGCAACGTAGGCTGAAATCTAAGTTTAAGGTTTATTTCTGCGTTTATGCTGTCTCTTGACTCCCTCCTTGTGCATTGTGTTACAGGACGTGAAATCAAACTTCGTTCCTTCCCTCCGTAAGTCACTTTGCCCTATTCGGAATATTATTTGTTTGAGTGCAATTGAACCTCTTAAGCCCTACTGTCGTCCCTCAATACCTCACCTTTTCTGCTGAAATTCCTTTTCAAAAATGTAGGAAAAAAATTCAGGCTCCAGCTGAGCTCCATGTAAGATCCACTGAAGCTCCACTTACGCTTTCCTTAGTGGGCCCCACTTAGCCATCCCCAGCCGAATTTCCAATATTTTAGCTCTTTCTCCTGTAAGCAGCGTCGTCGGCGTGCGCAGAATGTAACGTTTGCTGCTGCGGTCTTGAACCCAACCCGTGCGACCCGCGATCGTCATTGTACAATGATCACGTCCTAATATCCTTGCCCTTGATCTTGAACTCCTCTTCTTTCTTTACATCTTTTGCATGTTTTTCCCGGGTGTCTTTTCGCTTGCGCAGAATGCGAGCATTGCGACTGCAGTCTGGGGTCCAACCCATGTGACCCACGAGCCACATGCACGATGTTGACGGATCCACAACAACCCTACTGCCTATGCCCCGCTGGCATGAGAGGGAACGGCTTCACATGCGGTTAGGCAAAAGTTGCAGACTTGAAGAATTGCAAAAATGCAGGTTTGGAGAGTTGAATGAGAGGGAACGGATTCACATGCGGTGAGAAAAAGTTGCAGACTTGAAGAATTGCAAAGTTGCAGGTTTGCAGAGTTGAATGAGAGGGAACGGCTTCACATGCGGTGAGGCAAAAGCTGCGGGGTTGCAAAATTGCAAACCACAACCTCACATCCACGACTACACAACCACAAGCTCACAGCAGCCGTAAATCGGCTGACCTGTCAGCATGGTCATTTGCCAGTTGCCATTTTCTGAGTTTGGTTTAGACTTCCTTCTACACACACAGATGGAATGCTTGTCGGAGGGAAGAGAGTACTTTGCATTGATGCAATGTAATGCAAGTGAGTGCAGTGAGGCCTTGTGCTCAACCATAGAGTAACCTTGACCTCCCCCCCCCCACCCCCCTCACATGAGTCTATGTCGCTTTGTTTTCGTCACCATTGTTGCCGTCGTCGTCGTCGTTGTCGTCGTCGTTGTCGTCATCGTCATTGTCGTTGTCATCATCGTCGTCGTCGTCGTCGCCGTCGCCGTCGCCGTCGTCTTCGGCATTGTCGTCGTTGTCATCGTCGTCGTCGCCGTCGTCGTCTTCGCCGTCGTCGTCGTTGTCATCGTCGTCGTCGTTGTCGGCGTCGTCGTCGTCGTCGTCATCGTCGTCATCATCGTCGTTGTCTCTTGGGATGTTACAAGAGCAACATCCGGTACTCCGCTTCCTGCAAATGAGACGAGTAATGGTCGTGAATTGCCTTATCAAAAATAGGATCTGAAGGCCTTGCTTCAAGAAAGCCTAGATGCTCTCTTTTCCTTTGGGGAGGGGGTGGACTTGCACTGCCGTGCAAGTAATGGTCGTGATGCTGGAACATTTGTCCACTCGCTCTGTCTTTGTGTTGCATGATGTCTTGCACAACATTTCACGAAGGAAAAAATCACCTTTTGTCCACCTTGTGCAGGTCCTGTTCTGACATGCATTCCTTGACCGGCGTCGCAAGAGAATCTCGGAGGGCATGCGAGCAGCACGTTGCCATCCTAGACATCATTATGTCAACAGAAATGTATTTAACGTGAATCGATTTTTTCCATGTATCTAACAAAAGTGAAGCAGATTTGTCATTCTTTCTTCACCTATAGTGGGTGCTGCTGACATGATTTGACCAGGCAGAGGTAGACACCTTCGCCCGCTGCTGCCCTCCTTGATTTTTCTACGGAGTACAGCGCTCATGTAAAAGTAAGACACTGTGTTGAACGACGCCTCCCTGAGTTTCTGTTTGCATCGCATCAAAACGCTTCATGTAACTCGCGCAATGCGCCATGAACTGTTCAGCCGCGGAACCCTCTCCATAACTAAGTTTACTTTTAATCTCAAAGCGTTTTGGAAAGCTACAGCCGCTTTCTACGATGTGTCAAACAGCAACTTGGATGTTGTCCATGAGAATTTGCTAGGAAGCTTCCTAACCTTGCTGTTGCTGACATGGCGACACTGTCCAGTCAGCTGGCGCACTAGCAAGCAAGCAAGTGCAAGAAATAGCAAGGAACAGGCTAGGGAGACGCGCAAAGTATCATAAGCTCCAATAGCTTAGTAATGCAGAGAGGAATGACAACTGAAAAACACATAGCATGAATACCTGCCGCGGCAGACAGCGGGTGACGCACGCGGCAGTGTTAGTTTGTCCTAAAACCGGCTCAAAACCACTGTTTTGGTCGTAACTCTGCGCACAGGCATCCAAACGCAACACCGTCTTGAGCCGGACGCTACGACTAGTCACACGCACTAGTCCGGCATTGATCGGTGGACAGACAATGTAAATCATGTAAATCATGTAAAATATGTAAATCGGGCTCGAGAGCCAGTCCACCGAGAAAACTCTAGCGTTTGCAGAAAAACTGCAGCACACCCCAGCAAGTGTAGTTGCTAGGAAGTTGCGTGACTAGTCTATGTGTCGTGAAGTGGGCGAATGGAACCAGTCACACCAAGCGAGAGACGCCATAGATGCGGTAACTTGCTTGCAAAGTTGAGCACACAACCAAGACAAAGGGAGACGAGGGGGGAGCGAGTGAGGCAAGTACCGGTGAGCACTCACCCACCACGAGTGTCAAACTCGGGTGAGCAAGTGCCGCCACCCGGGGTTCGAGCCTGACCGCTCGGAATAAACCGAGGGCGGCTACTCACCGACGCACGGTCAAGACCGGCACGGTGGCCCCCTAAGGATCAGCACCCGGGAAATATGCAGCTCCCCCATCACATGCAAGGCAAGATAATATGATGCAGGGCACGGCAGTGAGAACGTACGGCCCCAGCATCGACCGCATCACAGAGAGTCATAGNTGCGGTAACTTGCTTGTAAAGTTGAGCACACAACCAAGACAAAGGGAGACGAGGAGGGAGCGAGCGAGGCAAGTACCGGTGAGCACTCACCCACCACGAGTGTCAAACTCGGGTGAGCAAGTGCCGCCACCCGGGGTTCGAGCCTGACCGCTCGGAATAAACCGAGGGCGGCTACTCACCGACGCACGGTCAAGACCGGCACGGTGGCCCCCTAAGGATCAGCACCCGGGAAATATGCAGCTCCCCCATCACATGCAAGGCAAGATAATATGATGCAGGGCACGGCAGTGAGAACGTACGGCCCCAGCATCGACCGCATCACAGAGAGTCATAGAAAATCCATGGAGAGTCACGCAATGGTCACATGTGTGCCCGAGGGCATTCCTGGGTCCAGCAGCAGCAACAGCTTGAGGACGTCAACGGCTTCAACCAAGATGGGCACGTCGGACGTTTCCCCAGGTGGGACCATTGTCATTTAATTTGTACAGAATGTGTGCAGAGTGTGAGAGGCAAGACGGCATAGAGTTGTGAGTGGCCAACGAACTTCAACACTCCCCCATGACTCGCAGACAAGCAACCCACACATGCATGAGAGAATCACAAGAGGTGAGAGAGAGAGAGAGAGAGAGAGAAACACTGACAATCATCCTGGATCATGCGGACTGATGAGACCCACAGAGTGAACAGCACTTTTGAAGACGTTTTGGCTGAGGGCTTAGTGAGAAAGTCAGCTCTCTGCGATCGGGTATCCACCCACGCGACTTGGACAATGCCAGCAGCAATGCAATCACGAACAAAGTGATGCTCCACATTGATGTGTTTGGTGCGTGAGTGATGCATGCCACTGTTTTCAGCAATGGCTTTTGTGCTTTGATTGTCACAGCGCAGAGTGATACAGTGGATGGGAACACGCAATTGTTGCAGTAGACGACACAGCCAGACAGCTTCACACGTGCCTGCACCAAGAGCAACATACTCAGCCTCAGCAGTGCTGCGTGCTACACAGCCTTGCTTGCCACTCTTCCAGGAGACTGCAGTGCCACCAACCAGAAAAATGTACCCTGTACGGCTGCGAGCATCAGTGTCATGCGCCCAGTCACTGTGAGTGAAGCCATCAACCGCGAGAGATGATTGAGCACGAAAGAAGAGGCCAACACGTGGTGTGGCGAGAGCATAGCGAACAACTCGCAAGACAGCCTCCAAATGCCGCTCACGTGGACATTAAGAGAATTAGGACCAGAAGTTGACCGCAAAGGCCACGTCAGCACGAGTGGTGGTGGCAAGGTACATCAGTGATCCTATGACTCTGAGGTAGTCAGTCACATCAAAGTCTCCCCCAGCTTTGAGAGATCCAAGGACTTCGGTAATGTCCGTCCAGCTGGGGTCATGGGTGTAGAGGCGGTGGGAATGGCAGTGAGGAGTGGACTGAAGTGCTCCCCCAGGCTGCGGACATACACATTTTGGTGCACGTGCAGAGTGCGGCGTGTACGGTCCCGCTCGAGCTCCATGCCCAAGAAGACACGAGCCGGCCCCAAATCCTTCATCTTGTAGGCTGCTTGGAGAAGAGACTTAGCCGCAGCGACTGCGGAGGTGTTGGGAGATGCAATGAGAAGATCATCAACATACACCAGGATGGCAACCAATGACTGTGAAGGGGGACTGAGAAACAGCGCAGGGTCCACCGGACTCCTTCTGAAGCCGCCCTTTTCCAAGGTTGCCATGATCTCCTGATTCCAGCAGCGAGGGGACTGTTTGAGCCCATAGAGGGCCTTGCGCAACCTCCACACACGGTTTGTACCATCCGAGAAACCTGGTGGCTGCACCATGTAGATCTCCTCATCCAAATTGCTGTGTAAAAAGGTATTGTTGACGTCCATTTGCTCCAGCTCCCAGTCATGCTGGGCAACCAGACTGAGCAGTGCCCTGGCAGTAGTATAGCGGCCAACAGGTGCGAATGTCTCGTCAAAGTCTACACCAGGGATCTGGGAGAACCCCTTTGCAGTCAAACGCGCTTTGTACCGTTCCACAGTGTTGTCTGGGCTGAGCTTGCGCCGATACACCCACTTGGCCGCAACAGCTTTACAGCCTGGGGGTAGATCCACTAGTTCGTACACACTGTGCTCTGCCACTGCGTCGAGTTCAGCCTTCATGGCCTGTTCCCATAGAGAGGAGTCAGTGGCTGCACGTACTGCCTGCACTGTCACAGGTTCAGGCGGAAGAGGAGAGAGGCCGGCAGTAGCAAAGCACGAGGCAACATACCCAACGACGGACGACGATAGGGCGGAGTGAAACTCCTGCTCAATCAGGGAGTAGCCAAGGGCAGTGCTGGGGTGTATGACAGACGCTGCTGCAGACAGGCCAGAGGTGGTGAGACGAAGTGCACGAAGACCAGGATCACCAGAGACGACAGGGTGAGACTGCGAGGGGAGGGCCCGGAGATGCCCACCGCGCGTGTAGGGTGAGACTGGGGGAATGGACAGAGTACGCGCAGAGGAGGAGGAAGCAGCGGGACGAGGCGGCGCAGGCGAAGAGGGAGAGGCAAGAGCTGGTTCTGAGACGACTGGGGGAGAAGGCGGTGAGATGGCGCCAAGAGGAGGAGATGAGGACGAAGCTGCGGGAGAGACAGCGGTAGGAGAGCCAGGAGATGGACTAGATGAGGCCAAGGGAGCCGTGGAGGGGGATGAGGCCTCTGGAGAGGCAGGCAAAGGAGAACTCTGATCGGAGACAGCAGGGACCGAGGGACGTCCCGAGGGGATAAAAGCAGGCTCAGAGGGCAGAGGACCACCCCCACCCCAAAAGGGCAGAGAGAGGAATCCGCCAAAGCGTGGAGAGTCACGCTCAAACAGGTTTTCAAAGAAGAAGGCGTCACGAGACTCAATGACACGGCAGCGGGAAGGATCCCAGAAGCGCCAGGCCTTGGAGAAGGGAGAGATACCAAGAAAGATGCACAGGCGACCACGAGGGGACAGCTTACCGTCACGTTGGTTGGTGGGCACCCAGACGGAGGCAAGACAGCCCCACACGCGGACAAGACGGAGGGCGGCGCGGTGGCCAGTCCACCGCTCAAAGGGAGTGACAGTGTGGGGAAGGGGTCCATGCGGAATGCGGTTCCAGACCCAGGTCATGTAGGACATAGCCTCAAAGGCGAAAACAGGAGACTGACCGAAGGCAGAGAGCAGAGAACAAACCCAATCAGCAAGAGTGCGGTTCCAGCGTTCCGACACACCATTTTGCTGTGGTGTGTAGGGGGCAGAGGATTCAAGTCGCACACCACGGGACTCAAGGAAGCGAGACGTGAGACCAAAGAACTCACCACCGCGGTCACTGCGAAACACGCGCAAGGACCGAAGACAAGCCCGCTCGGCCTGCGGGAGCCAGGATTCAATGACGTCGGTGACTTCACTCTTGTGCTGGAGGACAAAGACCCAACGGTAGCGGGAGTAGTCATCAGTGAGACACAGAACATACCGCCCAATGCCACCAAGGAACTCCTGGGGCAGCGGGCCCATGACATCAGCATGCACCAGATCAAGTGGGTGCGAGGTAGTGGATTCACAGGTGGAGAAGGGTGAGCGGTGCATTTTTCCACTGGCACAGTCAAGACAGGTGGATGTGCAGGGAGGAGAGAAAGTGGCAGGGTCAAGGCCGTGTGCAGGCTGAAGGCGAAGAAGGCACTGGATTGCGGCAGTGTGAATGTGACAGAGGTGACGATGGAGGAGATCAGCATAATCAGGAGACAGTGAAGGAGCGACATGAACAAAGGCAAATGCAGCGGAAGGCGAGGGCAACGTGAGAGGTACACGGAACAAGCAATCACATCGCACACCACGTAGAACAACGCGGCCAGAAGAACGGAGGGAGATGGAGGCAAGGCCGTGGCTGGACGAGAAGTCCATTCCCTGATCGTCAAGGGTGGTCACAGAGAGCAGACTGACTTCAAGGTCAGGGACGTACAAGACATCGGGCAGATAGACAGTGCCTCCGGGGCCGACGAAATGGACGACACCAACACCTTGAACAGGGAGAAGCTGGCCGGAGCCAGTTCGTACAGAACGCACAGACTGAACAGGCCCAAGGGACACGAAGGAGGAACGACAGGAGGTCATGTGATGTGTGGCCCCGGAATCAATGATCCAGAGGCCAGGTGAGGCACAAGTGGAAGGAAGGACCAGACAGACAGCCACAGTACCACGGACAAGAGGAGAGGTGGAATGTCCAAGACGTGCGGGTAACGTATGAGACTGCCAGTGTTCAATCCAGGCACGATCATCAGGCAATTCCCCTTGCACACCACCAGAGACAGGACCACGGAGAGTGACATCCGACTCACAGGGGGAGACACGGGACTGGCCACTTATACTCTCACCTCCCTGAGAGCGAAGATGGAGAAGTTCGGCCAGGCGATGCTCAAGAGTGCGCTCCTCGTCTCGA
This sequence comes from Penium margaritaceum, assembly GCA_023375785.1. NCBI lineage: Eukaryota > Viridiplantae > Streptophyta > Zygnematophyceae > Desmidiales > Peniaceae > Penium > Penium margaritaceum. The sequence continues at coordinate 59,206 of SZWC01010538.1, read as the reverse complement.
CGATCAGAGGAACGCTCAGAGAAGCGGTCAGATGAGCGGTCGGAGTAGTGGCCATCGTCACGAGTCCAGTGAGGAACGGAGTAGTGGGAGGACGGGGGCCCGTTGTAAGGAGGGCCGGATGGTGGTGGCACCCAACCCCAGGGGCTGGGAGTAGGCTGCGTCGGCTGAAGAGGAGCCAGCGTGGTAGTCAGGGCAGAGGCAGATGAGGAGGATGAAAAAGATGTGACTGTCACGGTGGCAGCAGCAAAAGTGGCAGTGACACCGGTGCGAGCCCAATGAGCACGCATGGAGGAGGCAAGGCATGCATCGTCACAGGGAGCAGGACATTTGGGAGCAGAGTGGCCGGCAGCGCCGCAGTTCCAGCAGGTGACATCAGCGACAGAGGAGCCAGAGCCCTTGCCGCCACGCCCACCTCCACGCGCTTTGCCCCCACGACCACCACCACGGCTGGAGTTAGAGCCATTGTCCCCCCCGCGGGGGGCAGCTTGTGTGTAGTGGACTGAGGCCTGAAGGGAAGAAACAGTGGAAGAGGCTGTAGTAGAGGTGGTGGGTGAGGAGGTAGTGATTGCTGCAATGGCGGCGCGATGCAGGCGCTTGTTCTGGAGAGCGTTCCACCAGTCAGTGAGATGTGCAGGCGGGAAGTCAAAGAGGGGACCAATCCCTGGTGGGGAATCAGTAGGGACAGGAGCAGGGACAGGTGGAGAGGCAAGGCGCTCAAGCTCTACCTGGGAGACATGGAGATACAGGTCAGACAGCTCAGGAATGAGGCCAGTGACAATGGAGAGACATGCGGAGAGAGGGCCTGGGGCGGCCTTGCCAAGTTCACGCAGTAAGCGAAGGCTGCGTGCCCAGTACTCATCTGCCGTCTCATCCGCCCGCATCTGCAATGTATTGAACTGAACATTGAGTGCACTTTGGGCAGCATGCCCGATGACAGTTTTGCAGCGGTGGATGAGCGCATAGGCACCCACTGGGTCTGCATTGGTGCCTCGGATGGGGTCGGCATTGTACGTACCAATGTCATCCAGAAGATTCTCGGGGCCGGCATTGATGAGGGCCCGGGCAGCACGTGTAGCCTCTGTTGGCTGCGGCACAAAGGATGGCTTGGCAGGCGAGTAATACTCCCACAGCAACTCACCCTGAGCCCACGCACTGAAGCGCGTCTCCCAGGATGTGAAGGTGAGCTTAGAGGTGAATTGCGGTGGCGGTGTCTCAAAATCTTTCTGGCGCGCTGGTGGGAGAGTACGAGCAGAGGCTGTTGCAGCTGAGAGAGATGGAGAGGAGGCGTTAGCAATGCCGCCAGCAGGTGGTGCTGACGAGTCTGTAGACCCTGACTGGTCATCAGGGAGCACTGCGGCAAAAGCTGGGACAGAGCGGAGACGCTCAAGAACTAACGTAGCTACTTTCGCGGCTAACTCCTGCTGTGCGTCCCGCTCACGGTCAAGCTCCTCCTGCGCTTTTTGGCGCTCAGCCTGTGCTTCACTAAGGGCGGCCTGGAGGGCCTCTAGCTTTTCGTCTGGTCCAGGCATGGTGGAAAGGTGGGAATACGAGAGCAAGAATGCCAACACAGATGAGAGGGGAGAGAAAGGGAGTGTAGCATGCAGGGTGAGGGATGGTCTCACCGAACTAGTGGCGGTGCAGCAGGGCGAAGAGAGGAGCCACCACAGCTGCTGCTGAGGAGAAGAGCACTGCCACCCACCCTGCAGCTGCCACCGTCAAACACAAAAGACCAGGAACAGAAGCTCCGGCCACTGCCGCAGACGCAGAGGCAACAAGGGCCCCTTTAGCGATATGTGGAGTCAGCTCCCGTGGACCACCTGTGGGGGTCAGAACGGCTGCGGCTGTGGAGGCTCGAATGGAGCCGACGGCTGCTGCAGTGGCATCGGCAGCAAATGAAGCAGCGGTGGCAACAGAGGCTGCTGCTCCTGTGACTTGAGTGGCGATGTTTGCCGCGGCAGTGGTGAGCAGCGTAAGAGAGCCCTGCTGCGTGTGCGTAGGCATTGGTGGCTCGACCCACGGCAGTCTGAGTGGGAGCTCTGCAGGCACGGACAGTGGCAGCAAAGGTTTCTACGGCCGCTGCTGCTGCGTCAAGAATGGCCCCCGCAAGACCGATGGGGTCTGTGCACTGGAAGCACAGGGATGACGCCTGGTACCTCCGGTGCTGGTGACGGTTCAGCAGATGCAGCAGCAGCGTGGGGCGGACTGGCGGTGGCGTTGGCGGGAGATGCAGAGGTGGAAGGTGGAGTGCCGGCTGGCGGTTGCATGATGGGGGGACGAGGAGGTGACGGTGGCAGATCGTCCGCGGTGTACACCTGTCTATTGATCTCTTCCTCTTGTGCACCTGCTGTCCTCTCCAGATCTTCGCGCCAGTAAGAGGAGTCGAGCATGCGAAACCAGAGTGGTGTGTGGTTTTTTGGAGGCGTAGGAGGATGGTAATCCAGATGGTCCTCCCACCCGTGGTCGACGTAGCGTGCTGCAGTGCGAGGAGAGTCAAGGTCCTTGTCCGGAGGCCCGTCAAATGGTGGTGAATCCAGGGTGGCTGCTGCAAGTAACGGAGGTAGCTGAGAGCAGCTGCAGGTCACGGGCACCCGAGTGCGGTTAAGAGTGACCGCGAAGAGTGGTTGAAAGCTGAGAGAGCAGCTGAGCGTGGGGAGCACGCGAGAGTAGCCGGGTACAGCCGGGGCTTGCCGGGAGCAGAGAGAAGGCGAGAGGTGCGTCAGAGCACCACAGACGGCCTCGAGGGCAGCCGAGAGTAGCTGCGAAGAACAGTGAGGCGGCTGGGGACGACGTGAGAGACGGAGACGCCGTCAGCAACCACGTGCAAGCGGGTGGGAAAGCGCTCGTGAGGCCTCGAGAGATTAACGTCAGCCTCGTTAGATCGAGGATGACCACGTCGCGCAGCTGAGACAGCTGCTATGGGCTGGAAGGAGGTGGAGACCAAGAGCAGCTATGAGAGCAGCTGCGGTAATGCGTGGGCCACGGGAGACGTGGATCGCGGGGGACTCCAAGGACCAGGATCACCGAGCGGTGAGAGGCATGTCTCACTGCTCTGATACCAGTAGTTGCTAGGAAGTTACGTGACTAGTCTATGTGTGGTGAAGTGGGCGAATGGAACCAGTCACACCAAGCGAGAGACGCCATAGATGCGGTAACTTGCTTGTAAAGTTGAGCACACAACCAAGACAAAGGGAGACGAGGAGGGAGCGAGCGAGGCAAGTACCGGTGAGCACTCACCCACCACGAGTGTCAAACTCGGGTGAGCAAGTGCCGCCACCCGAGGGTCGAGCCCGACCGCTCGGAATAAACCGAGGACGGCTACTCACCGACGCACGGTCAAGACCGGCACGGTGGCCCCCTAAGGATCAGCACCCGGGAAATATGCAGCTCCCCCATCACATGCAAGGCAAGATAATATGATGCAGGGCACGGCAGTGAGAACGTACGGCCCTAGCTTCTACCGCATCACAGAGAGNCAAACTCGGGTGAGCAAGTGCCGCCACCCGAGGGTCGAGCCCGACCGCTCGGAATAAACCGAGGACGGCTACTCACCGACGCACGGTCAAGACCGGCACGGTGGCCCCCTAAGGATCAGCACCCGGGAAATATGCAGCTCCCCCATCACATGCAAGGCAAGATAATATGATGCAGGGCACGGCAGTGAGAACGTACGGCCCTAGCTTCTACCGCATCACAGAGAGTCATAGAAAATCCATGGAGAGTCACGCAATGGTCACATTTGTGCCCGAGGACATTCCTGGGTCCAGCAGCAGCAGCAGCTTGAGGACGTCAACGGCTTCAACCAAGATGGGCACGTCGGACGTTTCCCCGCAGCGGCGGCTGCGAGCAGTGGCAGCGCGCAGCGGCGGCAACAGCTTGCAGCAGCGAGCAGCAACCGTAGCGCAGCAGCAGCATTGCAACTGCTGCAGCGACAGCATCAACAGCGGCAGCAGTAGCACTGCAGCAGCGGCAGTGGCTACAACAAAGCAGCAGCAGTTGCGACGGACGCAACAGCAGCAGACCCGCCACAGCAGCAGCGGCGGGCTTGCGCGGCACTGCTGCTGCACGGCAGTGCTGCGCAGCGGTGCTGCGCAGCTGCGCAGAAACTGCGCAGCACTGCATAGGCCTACGTGGCACTGTGCAAGCCTGCGTGGCACTGCGCAGGCCTGCGCAGCCCCTGCACAACCGCGAGCAGGGGGCGACGAAGTCACCCCCACCGGTCACGCGAAGTTCGCGTGACCTCCAAAAAAAAGCTGGCATAAATTACGCCAGCGTAAAAAACTCTAACGTTTTTTGCTAGCGGAAAAAAAAACGCTGACGTCATCATCGGCTGTACAAACGTCAGTAATTTTGGGGTCAAAATGTCATTTTTTTTTAACGTTTCAACTTCTCGAGAAACACTGTTTGTTTCTTGTTCGGAGCATTTTTTATGTTCGACCTCATACTGAGCATTGCGATGGTGCCGGTTCGTGACAAGGGCAAAGGGCTAGTTGACCCCTCCTCTTCCTCCTCTTCGGGCGTTATGAGTCCGCGGTCGCAGTCTCTCGCGATCGACGAGCTGCGTCGGTCGCATGACGAGATGCGCCGGCAGCAGCAGCGGCAGTCCGACGCGTTGCAGGAGATCACGGAGTTACTGCGGGGTCGTTCGGGGGCCTCACAGCAGCCACCTGGAGGATCTACTGGAGCTGCACCATCTGCTCAGCAGTCTACACCCTACACAGCGCCGCGGCCTCAGCACCACTCATCACAGGTTGACACATGGGATGAGCAGGAGATAGAGGATGACTCACGCGAGCACGAGCTTTGTGTGCTTGAGGAGCGCATCCGTGAGTTACGACTGGGGTCGCAGCCTGTCACTCCGCCACCTTCTCGTCGTCAGGATCAGCCACGTCATTCAGCAACGTTCACTTTTGGTGGTGTTTCCCTCACTAGTGGCCTCCCCATACCCCGTCCACCGTCTCCCGAGCCTGAGGTGGCCCTCCCAACGGAGCGGCGACCGAAGGACTTTGAGACACCTCCACCCCGTTACGATAGCAATGAGGGCTTCGATTGCTGGGAGGCCTTATTTCAGGTGTGGGCCGATTTTGAGGGTGTCTGGCCCTACTACCACAGCCAGTACCAGACCCGCGACGCTCACCAGGTCCAGACAGCAGCGAGAGCGATGCGCGGTCTCCTCTACGCCATGCCGCGGGAGACTGTGGTCAACTTCCGACCCTTCCTCGGTGAGACCAGGACCGAGACTGGAGCAGATCCGCGTCAGGGCTGGGAGCTGGCCCTGACACTTCTCGCCGCAGAGACCAATGCCACGAGGGCTGCCCGACTTCGTGAGTTTCACTCCCTCCGTCAGGGTCCCACGGAGCTTGCAGCTGACTACTGGAGGTGCACGATACGTCTTTACACGCGCCTTGGGACCCGTGGCGGGACGCAGTTGTGGACACTCGACACCATCATGATGGGGGCGCATTTGGACCACGAGAAGCTCTTTACGGGCATCGACCGTGTGGCTCTCTCTGAGTTGTCGGAGTCACTACAGTTGCTTCCTTGGGCCCATCGCTACTTCATCCCGGCCACATCGGCTCATGAGGTTGCCATCGCCCATCAGCAGAGTCCACTTGTTGCAGCAGTGACTGCGACCCCTTCCTATGCCTCTGTCCCAGCTCACAAGTCCCACCTCCACCGCTTCCTCCTCCTCCTCCTCTATCCCGAACAGCCACACACAAGGACGTTGCAGCGGCCACACAGGGGAAGAAGGGGAAGAAGCGACGCGGAAAGGGGCAGCAGCAGTAGCAGGAGCTGGCGAGTAGTGGCAGTGGACGTTCTGTCCACTGCTACAACTGTGGAGGCGCTCACTGCTACACGGAGTGTGAGCAGCTCCTTGACTGGACTCGGATCATGCGCGGCCTCCAGGCAGCGTACACGCAGCGGATTTCCTCGAGTGACATACGGACAGGGCGCACCGCGACCACATCTGCAGCAGACACATCTGTTTCACCAGGCAGCAGCGGTAATGTGGACCCTCGGGATTGCACGATCGTGGAGCTTTGTCAGCTACTGGTGCTTCGTACTCAGGGAGGTACGAGTGTGTTTTCACAGCCGAGTGGTCTCGAGACAGCTTGTCTTTCTTCGTCTGTTGCCCGTGATGATGCTTGTGGTGGGGCTCAGTTGGCTTGCGATGAGGATGGACCTGACAGTATCTACTGGCTTGACGAGTCACAGATCCGTGCTGTTCGTCGTTGTCCTGAGTCCTCTGCCGAGCGTCCTACAGAGGCAGAGTGTTCTGTGGCATGTTGCTCAGTGTCGACGACAGGTCGTGAGCCGAGTGGCACCTGGATTATTGACTCTCGTGCCACCCATCACATGACCTGTCGTCGTAGTGGCTTCGTTGTGCTCGGTCCCGTTGCGTCCGTTCAATCCGTTCGCACAGGGTGTGGTCAGTCGTTGCCTGTGCAGGGAGTTGGGGTTGTGCGGTTTGATGGTCCGTCTGGCACATTCCTGATGTGCTCTTTGTCCCTGCTCTTGAGCTCAGCCTGCTCTCTGTTCGTGCATGCACCAGGATGGGTCTCACTGTCGAGCACTCTGCTGACTCTGCCAGAGTGACTGCTCTCGACACACGCGCCATCGTGCTTCGTGCCTCTGTTGTTGATGACCTGTATCGTGTGTCTCGTTGCATTCCCTTTGTTTCTTCTCACCCTCTCTCTTCTGCACGTGTGTTTGTCACTGGTGTTCTTTCCCTTGAGCACCAGCGCTTGTTACATCGTCGCCTCTGCCATGTGAGCTCGGACACTATGTCCAAGCTCATTCGAGCTCAGCCAGCCTTCGGTCTTGACGCAGCTTCTTTTGAGAAGCCATCCAAGACCGACTGTCTTTTTTGCTCCCAGGGTAAGATGCATCGCTGCTCTTACCCTGACTCCTCCTCCTGGGCACTGCGCCCACTAGAGCTGGTCCACTCGGACCTTCTCGGTCCTCTCCCAGTCGCTTCCCTCTCTGATCGGGGTCGATATGTTCTCACCCTGACCGATGACTTCACCCGGATGCGGTGGGTCTACAGCCTCCGCCACAAGAGCGATGCCGCGCTGGCGGTCCGCCTGTGGCTTGTGATGGCTGAGCGTCAGTCTCGTCACACCCTGCACACGTTCCACTCGGATTGTGGTGACGAGTTCTTAGGCGAGATGGATGCCTACTTTGCCGAGCACGATATCTTTCACCAGCTTTCCGCCCCTGCTACACCACAGCAGAACGATGTGTCTGAGCGTTGGAACCGCACCATGGAGGATGCAGTTCGCGCTATGCGATCTGAGTGCGGTCTTCCGGAGTCCTTTGCCTTTGAGGGCTTCTCCTACATGACGTGGGTCTGGAACCGCTTGCCGCATGGTCCACTTCCAGACCATGTCACGCCGTACGAGTTGTGGTTCGGCCATCGTGCTGATCTCTGTCTCGCCCGCGTTTGGGGGTCCCTCGCCTGTGTCTGGCACACCGAGGACCAGCAGGGATCCAAGGTCTCACCTCGGGGACGCATGTGTACCTTCCTCGGCATCTCCCTGCGGTCAAAGGCCTGGCGCTTTTGAGACCCTGCTCGCCATCGCATTGTCGAGTCTCGAGATGCTCTCTTCTTTGAGGCTCTCACCTACCGCGACTTGTCCAGCATTCTATCGTTGGCTGCAGACCACGTTCCTACTTGTGTGGCCTCCCGGCGGATGGGGGAGTCTAGTCCTGCGGATGGGTCCGTCCGGGCCTCCTCACCTGTGGTCCGGTCTCCGGCTGCTGACGATCCGGCCATCGTGGCTGTGGGTGCAGTAGCCTCATCAGTTCCTTCTGGCACACCTGATCCCGTGCCGGTGTCAGACCCCTCTGGCACAACTGATCCCGTGCCGGTGTCAGACCCCTCTGGCACACTCGATCCCGTGCCAGTGTCGGTCCCCTCTGTCACATCTGATCCCGTGCCGGTGTCAGACCACTCTGGCATTCCCGATCCCGTGCCAGTGTTGGTCCCCTCTGCCACACCTGATCCCGTACGAGCGTCAGTACCCTCTGGCACACCTGATACTATGCCAGGGTCAGTCCCCTCGGTCACACCCACTCCCGTGCATGCATACATGTCCCTTACGGCTCTGGCTCAGCAGCCTTCCCTGCAGCGTGAGATGAGCGCCTCCGCATCGGGCTACTCCCGCGAGTCCGGTGGTCGTCTTCGACCATTGGCCTCTAGGGCTCAGCGGACTGCTGACTCAATGTCCAGGCGCTCGACTCGTAGTGTTCAGAGGGACGAGCCTGGTACAAAGGCCCTTGGCTTGAGTGTCCAGGCAGACTACACTGAGGTGCATCCAGCATGTCCTGTCGGCCATGAGTTGGTCTCCCGAGAGTTCTTGGTCGCCAGCGATGCCGCAGCCAACCTTGTCGTGGTCAGACCGAGTCCGGAGGCGTGTGTCTTAGCCACCCGGAGCACTCCCTCGCCGACGCCTGATCCAGAGACGTTGAAGGAGGCACTCTCAGCTCACGATGCAGACTTGTGGTGTGCTACTTGTGAGGATGAGCTGAGAGCCATCCGTGAGTATGGTGTCTATGACGTTGTCGACCTCCCGCCTGGACAGAAGGCTGTACAGGCAAAGTACAGCCTTCTGGGTGGGTCTTTTGCAAAAAGGTGAAGCCTGGTGGCACACTGGATCGCTACAAGGCTCGCTTGACGGCCAAGGGGTTCTTGCAGGTTGAGGGAGTGGATTTCACTGACACCTTCGTACCCGTTGGCCGCTTGACCACCGCTCACGCTCTATTCGGGGTTGTTGCTCACCACGACTGGGAGCTGCACCAGATGGACGTGAACAACGCGTTCCTCCATGGCACCTTAGAGGAGATCTACATGGTCCAGCCACCTGGATTCGAGGTCGGTGACAAGGTCTGGTGCTTGCGCAAGGCCTTGTACAACCTGAAACAATCACCCAGGTGCTGGAACTTGGAGATCACCGGCACACTGACACGTGTCGGTTACGTGCAGAGTGACGCTGACCCATCCCTCTTTCTCAAACGGACAGCTGAGAGCTTCACCGCCATCCTGGTCTACGTGGATGACCTCCTGATTGCGTCTCCTTCTATGGAGGCCGTGAAGGAGGCCAAGGCAGTTCTCCAGGCTGCCTACAGGATGAAGGACCTTAGTCCTGCAGCTGTGTTTCTCGGGATGGAGATCATGCGTGTTCGTCAGCGACGGACACTCTTGTCGCATCAGGCACGTTACGCCCATGTTGTGGAAGAGCAGTTTGCTGACCTCTTGGGTGCAGTTCCCGCAGCCTCCACCCCCATCACACCTGACGGGTAGGACACTCTGAAGGTGGATGATCCCGCAGACCTAGGGGAGACAGTGGACGTGACCCTGTACTTGCGCCTGATTGGCTCTTTGATGTACTTGGCCACTACCACACGACCCGACATTGCCTTCGCCGTCAACCTCCTTACACAGTTTTCACAGTGTCCTTGGGCGAGAGCCCTTCACACGGCTGTGCGAGTGGTGCGGTACGTGGTGTCCACACCGTACCTAGGACTCTGCTTTCGACGGCAGTGTTCGGTGGTAGTCGACGGCTACACAGACAATGACTGGGTGTGGAGTCCTGATGGGCGCAGTCGGACAGGCTACGTGTTCTTGGTGGCACCGCTGTGTCGTGGCGTAGTGGCAAGCAGGGTTGTATCGCACGTAGCTCATCAGAGGCTGAGTATGTTGCTCTGGGGGCTGGGGCTGCTGAGGCAGTGTGGCTGCAGTGTCTGTTTCGTGAGTTGCGTCAATCTGTGCCTTGCATCATTCTGCGTTGTGATAACCAGAGTGCTCTTGCCATTGCAGAGAACTCTGGTGTGTTTCATGCACGCACGAAGCACATTGCTGTTGAGCATCACTTTGTACGTGATTTTGTGGAGCGACAGGTGATCTCCGTCATCTGGGTCGGCACGGACATGCAGCGGGCTGATTTCTTGACCAAGGTACTTGCGCGCGGAAAGTTCATGGTGGCCATTCGTTCTGTCGGGCTACGCCCCTTGCCTGAGAGTGGCTGAGAGTGGGGTGTGTGAGCATGGACTGTTGAGCATCGTGTTGCGCACCTGTGTCAGTTCTGCACGTGTATGGACATGCGTACCATCGGGTCATGGGGGAGTTTTGTGATGTGAGTTGTTACCGTCTATTTGTACAGCTTACTGTGACCACTCGGCCGTGTCCATGCTTGTGAAGATCCCTGATGCGGGCCCAGCTGGCGCCGGAGCACCGACGGGTGGTGGCTCCATCCACCAGCAGCTGCCAGACGGCTGCCACGACGTCCCGGTTGAAATTCGCTGGCCACTCACAACTCTATGCCCTCTTGCCTCTCACACTCTGCACACATTCTGTACAGATTAAATGACAATGGTGACGTCGCTGCTGCTAACGTCGGTTGCGACGAGTCCCAGGGTGTGGCGGCGGCGGTGACTCTCTATGTTGCTGCCGGTGCTGCGTCTCTGCGGCGTAGCTCAGCGAGAGGGGTCTCACTGCTCTGATACCATGAGAATTTACTAGGAAGCTTCCTAACCTTGCTGCTGCTAACGTGGCGACACTGTCCAGTCAGCTGGCGCACTAGCAAGCAAGCAGGTGCAAGAAACAGCAAGGAATAGGCTAGGGAGATGCGCAAAGTCTCATAAGCTCCAATAGCTTAGTAATGCAGAGAGGAATGACAACTGACAAGCACATAGCATAAATACCTGCCGCGGCACACAGCAGGTGACGCACGTGGCAGTGTCAGTTTGTCCTAAAACCGGCTCAAAACCACTGTTTTGGTTGTAACTCTGCGCATAGGCATCCAAACGCAACACCATCTGAACCTAGAGATGCAGAATCTCGAGCCGGATACTACGAATGGTCACACGCACAAGTCTGGCATCGATCGGTGGACAGACAATGCAAAACATGTAAATTGGGCTCGAGAGCCAGTCCACCGAGAAAACTCCAGCGTCTGCACAAAAACTGCAGAGCACCCCAGCAAGCACCCGGGACGTCGTGGCAGCCGTCTGGCAGCTGCTAGTGGATGGAGCCACCACCCGTCGGTGCTCCGGCGCCAGCTGGGCCCGCATCAGGGATCTGCACGAGCATGGACACGGCCGAGTGGTCACAATAAGCTGTACAAACAGACGGTAACAGCTCACATCACAACAGTCCATCCACGTTCTCTGGCGAATACGCTTCCAGAAACGTGTGAATCCCCCCACGGTCTTGAACCTGTCCGCTTTCCTACTGCTGAAGGAGCCCATGCAGATTAAAGTTGGACATTGTACCTGGTTATGACATTGCTTAGCGTACTCAACAGCAGACGAAGTTGAACTGGCTAACACACTTGGGATCGGTGCTCATGGGTTGAGCGGTACTGCGCTGGTAAGTTCGAACAGGGTCTCGGGAATGCCTAGAATTTTGACACCCTTGCTCTTGCAACTGGGTCCTGTGAAGAGGTGCATCGCAGCAAATACTTGCCTGTCCTGTGAAGAGGCTGCTCTCTTAGAAAAAACACTTGCCTGTCCTGTCCCTGTGTGGGACAAGACCCCCACGTCCTGACTGGGTCGTGGGAGTTGCGGCGGCATCGCAGTGGCAGAGGTAGCATTGCACGGCACCCGGTTGCAAGAGCAAGGGCGTTGTGGTGCCACAGGCAGCATTGCAACTGGACCATTGGTGACTGCAAACAACAAGACTGTGGCGTGCAGATTGGGTCGTTCGGGATTGATATCCTTGCGGTTTGGAGATGGACTCCCGCCATTGGGTTTCTGTGAGGTGCCAGCACCGACTTTGGGTTCTAGCAAGCACTTTCGACACACTGCACATGTCTCGGGTTTGCGATCAGGTCTGGCAGATGAATGGTGAAGGCTAGAAAGTTCGCCCGCATGGACTTGGCCTTGTCGACGAAGGTTCTGCTTGTGACGCTGTTCCTGCAAGAGCATAAATATGTCTGGTCAAAATGGAACCTCTAATTTCGGTCATCACTCCCACTCCAAGGTGTGAGGAGAAACCAAGCAAGAGTTTCGCATGACCTCTACTCGCAGTTTTGAGCGAGAGTGTTTGCGAAGTTTTTGTGTACAGGTCCTTTCCCAAACCACTTTGGGTGTAATGAGACTACACAAACTACTACTTCTGGTTTACTCATTTCATGATTCCCTGCTCTACCTTCGGCACACACATAGGCATTACTGTTTGTCAGAGCAACGCTTTGCAGTGCACAAGGCATATCCCTGTGCAGGCAACTCAATTCCTACTCTGTGAGAAAAAACATCTAGCCTGGCGCGTCTTTCTCTACCATTTCCGTTGCTCGGAGGGATTGGGCTCCCACGACTCGCTAAACATGCGCCCCCATCAACCTCGAACGCAATGCAATGCAATGCAATGTGTGCTTGCAGGCCGAAGGTTCATACAGCGCTCATAGATGAATGTCGGGCACAACCCCTGTGTTCACAAACAGATGTTAATGTCCATCAGTGGGAGAATCACAAACACAAGAGGTCTAATTGTCCTCTCTCCTCCCCTTTCCCTCACTCACCACTGTCCGTTACAGACAGGGCACCACAAAAACTTCCGCAACTCCCCAGCTGACCCTCTTCGACCTTCCCGGCGAGTCCCTGTTGGGTGACGCCGAGCACAATGCAGGCCGCAGGAGCGACCCCGAACTCGCCGACCTCCTCATGGCTGGCTTGGGAGAAGGAAGCTTCTGGGAAGACGTACGGCGCGGGCTTGAGAAGGGGCTCATGTAGCACGATGCGCAGCGGAGGCAGAGAGGGGGTGAGGGAAGAGGGGGGAGGGAGGTGCTCAGCTCCTCCAGTGGGCCTGTGGTATGAATCGTGCTGGGCTGGGGGAGCATGTTCTCCGGTGTGCTCCCTCTTTGCCCCTCAGAGTGAGGGGCAGGGAAAGTGTGGTCGTCTAGATGGCCAGAACCTTGAGGGAAGGGAGAGAGGCCACCCTGGTACGATTTCTGATCCTCGTCACACTCTTCCTGAAAGAGTGTGCTTGTTGATGCCAAGGGTGCCTCCTGCTGAGAAAAGCCCACCACCACTGCGGCATCGCGTTGGAGGGGTTCGAACACTGAGGCTCTTGGCAGTGGCTTTCTATGCACAGGTTCTTTCCTGTGGGTCAAGGAAGACGGCTGGCCGCGTGCCTCATTAGCTGCTGCTGGTGTTGCTGCTGCCGGTGCTGCTGCTTCTGGCGCTGTTGCTGCTGCTCCTGGCACTGCTGCTGCTGGTCTTGCTGCTGCTAATGCTGCTGCTGGTGTTGTTCCTGCTAGTGCTGCTGCTGCTGCTGCTGCCGCCGCTGCTGGTGCTGCTGCTACTGCTGCTGCCGCTGCTGCTGCTGGTGCTAGTGAGGGCGTTGCTGCCGATGCGGCAGGTTGCGTTGGTGGTCGATCCTCCTCTGAAACCTGACTCACGCGGTTCGCAGAAGCAGACCGCCGCAGCCCCCTGTGTGATGCAGGGGCTATGGTTCCAGGAAGGGACGCGGAAGCTGCTGCGACCTCCAACTCGGACACAGACTGCTTTCCACCGCAAGGATGGCTGACAACTGCGCGCGGAGAGGGCGAACCACGCTGCCGAGGCGCTGACGCCTGGGAGAAGGGACAGTGCGAGGCCATGAAGATGCTCGGAAACATCTGGCCGCAGCCAGCGCAGGCCACGTCAGGAATCCCGGAGCGCACAGAGTCGTCCAGCGACCCGCGGCGCGAGCGCCGGGAAGGAGAAGGGCCGTGAGGGGAGGAGGGCGCGGCTTGAGGCGCGCCNCCGCAAGGATGGCTGACAACTGCGCGCGGAGAGGGCGAACCACGCTGCCGAGGCGCTGACGCCTGGGAGAAGGGACAGTGCGAGGCCATGAAGATGCTCGGAAACATCTGGCCGCAGCCAGCGCAGGCCACGTCAGGAATCCCGGAGCGCACAGAGTCGTCCAGCGACCCGCGGCGCGAGCGCCGGGAAGGAGAAGGGCCGTGAGGGGAGGAGGGCGCGGCTTGAGGCGCGCCGCGTGCAGGCGCCCAAGCAGGAGCAGGAGGCCGCGCGGATAGCGACGCGCAGCTCTGCGACTCCGACATGGAAAGGGCAGCGTCAAGGCGCGTGACGGCGGTGGTGGAGTCCAGGTACTGCTCGCTAGAGGACCTCCGGAGGAGCGAGGCGCGCGCCCTCGTGCGGCGCCGCGGTCGCCGCGGGGAGTCCGTCTGGAGGGCGTCGCCGAGCCAATTGTGCGGGGGATGCGATGCGTCTTGGCAGTCGAGCACGCTGCCGGGCGACAGAACACGCCCTTGAACCTGGACCCGTCCCTTCTCTCGCGCCGGCAGCAGAGTGAGTGCACCGCAGCCACAGCGGGGCTCCTCCATGATGCAGCAGTCTTGCGAAGCAGCCTTCATCAACCGTGGTAGCGTCGATGCAGCGGATTCAGAACAGAGGCGATCCGCGTCCGCATGACGGGCTGGCGATGCGTGCGGGTCGCGGCGGGTCTGCTCGTCCCGCCCACAGGACGAGCTCTGGGCGGCGAGCCTTGTCGCTTCCTCCTTCGGTATCCCCATGGGCAGGACTGATGAGTTCGTCTGAGGCGCGTGCTGTCTGTGTCGACTGAAGATCAGAGTCGGAGCAGCGGGTGCCGCTGCAGCTGCTGCTTGCCACTAGTCTTGCCAGTGCACCAGTTGGTGATGGTGGCGGTTACTCAGTGGCAAAGTCCAACCGCCCGCACTTGCACTGACACGGTGGTTTTCTAATGGGAATTCTGGAAGATGTGCGAGGCGTATAGGCACGGGAAAGGCGTCCTATGCACGGGAGGAAAAGTGGCGTTATGAAGAAGGTTCTATTCTACTCAACTGTGTGCACGGGGCGAGCCGACCAGTTGCGAGCCCCTCGGTTGAACGACGAACTCAAGGAAGGGAGCGGTGAAAGACGTCCACTTTCACGACGCGTGGACGCCTTTGTCTCGTCTGTCGTCCGAAGCGTTGCGAAGCCGCAGATAAGGGCCGGTTTGGGTAACGCCGCATGGGACCTGGCTGTCCTCGAAACCTGCACGCCGCGGAGAGTTGTCTTTCCTTACGAGTGCGACTGGTGTCCGGTGACTGTCCTCGAGTTCCGCGCGGATGCTCGAACGGTGCCGTTGGAAGGCTTAAGTTGTGCGACCGACGAGGATTGGGGGACGTCGCCCGTGCATGCGACGCTACCCAAACCCGCCCTAAGTAACGGCAGGGAGCGGACAGTTGCAGAGATTCCATGGTAGAGGTCGCCATGGCGGTTGCAGCAGCAACCAGCAGGCAGCAGGAACCTCGCTCTGAGGTGTGGGAGACGGGGCTCCCGGAAAGAAGACCAGGGCAGAACGCAGCGTCCATCCTAGCGTCACACCAGAACGATGGGTAATGGACGCTGGCACAGAGCCACATAGGAGCGCGAAGCTAATCAAGCACGAGCCCTACTGAAAACGCGCGTCGGTGTGGATCTGTATCCTTGTCCATTATTCAAGGATCACACAAGTCCCATCTATCAGAAAGAGTCAAGTGGGAGGACTCGGCAGCATGGGGAAGGAAGATTGAGACAGAGGGAGAGAGGGAGAGAGAGAGTTGCTGGGCGTGCGAGAGAATTTCTGGTTGACCTTCTTGTTTTACGACTTCGTGAGCACCGCGAGTGTGATCAGCTTGACGACGCGTGGAGGCTGCAGTGCAACTCATGCCGTCGGAGAAAAATCTGGGTTGCCAAAACTGTCGTCGTTTGAGATGGTAGGGATTTGTCATTTTCGGGCCGTTGTCGTCACCGGAGTAGGTTTGAGAAAATATTGAACTTAGCGCTATTTCACAAGATATACGCAAAAACGTCGCCCTCGATGTCTGAGTAAACAAAGATGTGGGAATTCCTTAGAAAGTAATGATGGAGGCGGCTAGAACAAGAACATTTGTGTTCATAAAGACAAAAACATGGTTCTTACTAGATAAATTTACATTCTTGAGTTCTTCGCTGAATTTTTCTTGTAAATTGGGTTCTTGATGATCAAAAGCATTAAATTCCCTTGCTTTCATGTCGGGGGAGTGACCATACATCCACAGAATTCTCGATATCTACCACCATATCCAATTTCAGAACTTTTTGCTTCTTTATTAACGCTATATCAAGCGAGCACGCAAAAAACCGTTACATCCGAATGAAAACGCTATGTCGACGTCGCATGCCATCAAACGACAGCATGCTGACGTCGTCAGACATGAAGAAAAATCACAAACCCCTCAATAGAGGGGTTTATGACTTTCCTCCCAAAGTTTTGCGTGCGTTCTGAGTGGGGGGTCCAAAACACGCCATGCGTTGAAAGGAAACCTACTGGGCCCCGCGGTAGCGGGGCCTAGCAGAAGCCCGTGCAAAAATGAAACCCTCAAACCCCGAGTGTAATTTGGGTTGGGGTTTGAAGGCGGTTTGGATGTACTAAATTGGGTTTTGTTTCTGAAAGAAAATATTCAAAAAAGGCATTTTCACTCGATCGCGATCGATCGATTAGCCTTTTATTCTTTTTTTGACTAGCGAACCCCCATTCACAAATTTAGGGTTTTATGTTTGCGTGGGCTCCGCACGCGCAGACATAGAAAACCCTTAATTTGTGAATGGGGGCTGGAGAAAAAAAAACAAAAGGCTAATCGCTCGATCGTGATTCTCGCGACGGTAGGGGTGACATACCACTCCTCGCTTTGCTCGATCGGCGACTTGCGTCGCCGATCCGGCATGACCATCAAAAGGGTATGGTGTACTATTTTTTACCGTTCTGGATATGGTGTGGTTATTACTTCACTTCCGGGTATCTCAAGCTTATGTTGACCCTTGCGCGCATAAATCAGCCATATTCTCGCTTTCATGTGCTTCATTCCAATTCATTTAGTGCGCATGTAAGACCATTTGATTCATTGTATGTCCTTGTTCTGTGTGTATGTAAGATAAAAAGGATGAACTCGGTGACGATGCCTCTTACATGATACATTCTAGATCAAGAAATGATAATTTATAAAGTATGAAGTTACAGGATGAAGCAATTAATAAGTGAGAAAAATAGAAAAAGTTGAACAAGTTTCAACATTTTGGTCTTAAATTCATCCACTTTATCCATTTTGGTGTTTTCTTGATAGGATATGTTAAAACATGGCTATCATCAGTATGCAAAATTATTTTGTACTATCACATTTTGCATAACATGGTGGAAGGGAACGGAACATTTTTTGAAGAGGTTTCAAAAGGTTGTTATGGGTGTTATATCTATGATTAATGTATTATTTTATGGGAGGTCAAAGATAGGATATAATCGAAGACATCGATCTATAATCAGCACCATCATTATTTTATAACTGGAGTAGTGATTAGTGATAATTTATTAGCCATTTCCATATTGGCTCATTTTTCAAGACCTTCTTATGTCATTCATAAATGCTCACATAAAGGCCATTCCTTCTTTGGAGAGGTGTTTCTCCCATAAAGTGTCCTTTTTCCCCTTGGATTTCAATTTTATTCCACAATCACAAAATTGCAAGACATCCCTTCTTTGGGCTGAATACTCCAATTTTTTATCTTTTAACAAATTTTGCTTTGATTTTTGTAGTGCTAACCGACATGCTCTATCCTATTAATTCATCAATCCCATTTGAATAAAACTCAAATTTTCATTACGGCAAAAAACCTTCGTGGAGATGGTTTTTTGAGTGATTCTTGCATACATGTTATGTTTTTGGAGGTGGAGGGAGGCGGATGGAAATGGTTTCTTAACACCAATATGGCAAGCATTATGGATAAGGATGAAATTACACGACATGCCTTATTGGACCCCACCTTTGACATGGAGTCACGTCTGTGTTTTTTTGCCCATCTGCGATGTAACAAATCCTATTATAACAGAAGGGCCTACATTCGATGCGCGATGCTATTACATGCCTATTTGCCAACCATGAATCGACGAACCACACATACATCCTACTGTTCGATTTGGCACTCCTTACCCAAGGAGAGCCACTTAGGAAGGTCCTTGTTGCCAGGAAAACGACGTGGGCCTCTTTAAAAAAGAATCACTGATCGTGGCTGTTATATCGGCGTATCCCCTTTGCTCTTAAAAATGATGTTTTTTGCCCGTGGCATGAATTAGGCATCACATTTCATGCTCAACATGTCTTAATTTTGCTCTGTCAAAATAAAGACCTCCCTAATTTTTCTACGTCAGTCGTTATCATTATGTTTTGCAAACACAGCAGCTCAGATATATTTGCCCCTACGGTAATAGTACAGCTACTTTTGTGTACTTCCTGTCAGGCGGTGTGTGAAAGCGAATTCGGGAAAAGCAGGTTGTGATTTCGGATTTTGGAAGACTCGGATGCGGCGATAGAAGCACAGCCACTCGTTGAAAGTCGTGATTTTGGGGATTGCCTGCAATCAAGATGGTTGGCTCTATCGAAACGACGACAATTATTTATGCTTTGGACGCCTACATGACGACAAGCGTTTGAAATTATCTGGAGCTGACTGGTAGGGGCCACACGTGGCAACTCCCTAAGTAGGCGCTGGATTGCGATGATGTCCGAAATTATTCGGACAACCAGAAAAACTTGATAATCCCCTCGGTGCTTCGCCATCTGGACGGTTTCACGATCGACGAGTCCACATCGATCCGAGCTGCACATATACAGAATCGAAGTGTTTCAAGCCTCATTTTACGTTTCGGAACGTTGCATATGAAATGAATCTCGCCGTTGATCGTTTTGCTGGAGTAACTAGATGAAGCTCGAAAATCTTCAGTCTTCCGGCGCTTCGAGCGATACAAATGTCGACCATTCATTCTCGGATCGATATTGATTTTTGTGCTGGATGTGTTTGTAAGACTTTTTCCTAATTCGTGCGCATTATTGGGGAGTTTCCAGCCGTTTCCTAGATATCCGTATGAAATTGTTTTTCGGGCTCTCGCTTGGACGACGCGCTCGATGCAACACGAGTCTCGGATTTCCTGTCCATGTCGAAAGCGCACGTGAAATGTTTACATGCTACAAAGGGTGTAGCCTGATGTCACTCTACATAGGTTTGACTCTTGATGTTTCAGATCCCTCCCTCACCAAATTTCCGAATTGAGGCGTGAAATGATGGTATTCGCTGGATGGGAAATGAGCACTACTCCATTGTCGCGGGAGTTGAATGTCATAGTTCAAACCGCCTGGCTACAAACCACGCAGGAAATCGACTAACCGAACGTACGTGCCCACCAGCACTGGTCCAATCAGTTTGCTGTTGCGCTATTCTAACCGGCACAACCCACAAACAGGACATCATGAGCATACCCAAACATGAAAGACCGGCCCTGAGGTGGACGCCCTCAACCCCTCAAAGTTCCTAGCCACAAAAAGATGCGGCGCCGGCGCGGGGACTGGGCTGTGTCGCCACAGAAGTGTAGAGGCACTTCGGGTACATCATTGTGTCATGCGTCCTATCAGTGGACGTGACTGGGAACACACGTGTACGCAGTTGGATCACGCCTCAACATTCATTTTGGTCTCTTCTGAGAACGGCTTTCACTCTCGCTATAGAAAAAGACAGATGCGCCATATAAAAGGGCGACTTTGTAAGTAGCCCCCATTCTCGCTCCGGCATGTCTGAGACGCCCCCATTCTGAGAAAAATAAATGGGTCGCCCCAATTCCGGAAAGTCATGGCCAGGTCGCCCCCACTTTTGGTGCTTCGGGGAATTATGGCTAGGAAGCCCAGTACGGATGAAATATTATCAACGTCTTGCCTCCAATTTAAAAAGTGGGGGCAAGATGACGATAATATTTTGTGTCGCACATTGGTGAAAATCAGTTTCAATAAAAGCATACCGTACACAATTCCGGACACCGGGTCCGCCGTGTCCGACTTCCAGACTTGCTCACATCGTTGTTGTCGAATTTTACATGTGACGAGTTAGACATTGTATATATGTATGTTTTTACCTCATAGGGCGTCTCTAACAGCAAAGGAAACGTCGACCATATGAAATTATAGAGTTTCCTATGCCTTTCCCGGCAATGACTAGGGAGATGCCGCGATGGACGTACAAGCACGAATAGCGAAAGCTGAACATGTTCGGAAGTCCATCGCGTTGTTTCGCGGATTCTCTTAAAACAGGACCCCGCAGGTCATAGGGTCGAGGCCGACTAGGGACGAGTCCGTATAAAACATCGTCGAGGATCCAAACCAAGTAATATTACACCATCCTGATCGAAAAAATAGAACACATGTCAGACGGCTACGTAAACCGCCGCCGAGCGACAACAGCGGCATTAGGTTTATAAAAAAAAACTATACATGGCCACGCGAAAGAGAGTTGTCATGCGTGAAGATGTTTATGTGAAATGGACATTGATGATGTATCGCGCAAAAACACGCCCCGGCTACCTACTCATTAGGTTCGCGCGAACTATATTGGTCGACACCAACAAACAAGTAAAGTTACGTGAATACCTCCATCGATGATCACTGAAACATGTCGGGCCAAGAGCATAGAAATGTCACCAAACGTTGCATCCATGCAAATCAAGTATGCGTATGAAGAGAAGTACAACATAAACAATCAGTAAAAATGTTAATATGTACATTTATAAGTATACGTACACGTTTATTTTATGTGTAGGTATAGGTATATGTATATGTATATGTATATGTATATGTATATGTATATGTATATGTATATTTTTATGTATATGTTTATGGATATGTATATGTATATGTATATGTATATGTTTATGT
>SZWC01010538.1:0-17770 GCA_023375785.1 Penium margaritaceum | reverse complement strand
GGGGGGGGGGGGGGGGGGGGGGAGAGGGGGTCGTCTCGTTCGTTCGGTGAGGCCGCACGCCCGAACGATGACGTCCTCTCAGGCCTCCGCCGACGTCGACATCCCGAAACCCAAACCCTCTACAATTCGTTAAAAAAATGGGGGCGACGTAGCAATAATTCTCAGAATGGGGGCAAGTTGGAAATTTATTTAAAAAATGGGGGCGACCTAGCCAGAAGTTTTTCCAATGGGGGCGACCTGGCCATTTTTCTCAGAATGGGGGCGTCTTAGACATGGTCGGCCGAAAATGGGGGCGACCTGGGAATCAGCCGCATATAAAAGGACAAGTTTTTCACAAAATACACCATTTTCCCAGGTGTCTTAACAAAAGCAACCATCAGCACGAGCTGATGCTTACGACGAACTTGTTACGACGAGCAGAGCGTAGGGTGTGCCTGACATCACGTGACTGAACACGCATCAGAAATCTCACACATATGATGAAATAAGCACGAATGCTTCCAAGTCTTGAGTAGTGGTGTCAATCAGTGCACATGTTTCAAACCTGAAATTTAACATTTGTCCGTAGTGCTTGAGACATCGATCTCCCAGCAAAGCGCCAGGGTTCGACTCATGTCAAAGAATTGGTCTTCAAGTCCGATGAGGCCACCTAGAGGCTGCCTATTCCTCGCCAACTTTTGCACTTTCTTGGGACGTCTCTTTTGACGTCTCTTTTGCAGTCCGTCGTGCGAAAGCCACATCCACTGCCTATGAAGTGGAGCCCGACGCCATGGATTCTAAGATAGAGTTCAACACTACCCTTCTCACCATAGTCGTGTGCATCCTTGTGGCTCTTCCCTCCACCAGGGGCTTGTCGAGACATCAGTACACCTCGACGCTCCTACGCCATGGGACGAATGCACGTCGCATCTGAGAAGTTTCCTAGAACCTTCCTAACCACTTGCCGCGACACTAGGCGTCAGCGCCAGGTCAGCGTGTGACAACAGTCACAAGTTAGAGACAAAACTGCAATGGTCTGGGTTGGGACACGAACAGAGTGTCAGGAAACTCAAACTGAATATAATTGCAGAGAGATTTGAAAACTGAGCAACAATCAGCCTAAATAGTTGCTGGCCGCCTAGAGTCGCTAGGGGCGGCGGTATTTTCGTACCTGCTCAAACTGGCCTAAAACCACGGTTTTAGCCGTAACTCACTGCTCAGGTGTCAGAATCACCCGCTGTCTGCACCAAAACGTGCAGAACGATGAGCTCTATGCAACAGACCCACACAAGGTGGGTTTGCATCATCCAAACACGAATAACAAGCAAAACAAGGAAATCGGCCAAAATGGCCTGTCCACCGAGAAAACTCTAGAGCACTCGGAACTACACTAAGAGCACCCATAAATGTACGAGTGCAGTACCTAGACATCAACGTGTGCTTTCCACGACAGGAAGCACACACAAAGTCGCAGGTCTCCTCATCGCACCGGTACAGGCTGCCGGGTGCGTGGGTCTCGACCACCGAGAAAACTCCAGCAAAGGCAGACCAGCCAGTCATGCTGTAGAGACGCATCATCTGCGTCACACCTGTCATGTCGTAGCTCCTGGATAAGTCCCGGGACGATCCGGAGTCCCGTCGGGTCGTCACGATCTCCAATGCGGCCACCGCTCACCATCAGCTCCGGGTGCACCCGTAGCTGCCACGGCTGTGGCTCGTGACGGGTGGAAGCCACACATACCAACACTCCCCCTGGCTGACACATCCGTCAAGGCCACAATGGCTGAGCAAAGACAGGATATGATGGCTCGGGAAACCAATCATGGCAAGCACCGATCAAGCATGCCACAACACAGGGTCTCCTCGTGACAATGGTGCATCCCACCAAGTGCCCGGGTATCGACCATGCACAAAGGCAATCACACACACGTGTCAAACATCATGCAAGAGAGACAAAGAAACAAGGTCTCCTTGTGACTCCGGAAAATGTCTCCGGGTATCCGGGTCTCGACCACATCATGCATGGATCACTCATAGCACATGGGGACAATGGGTCTCCACATCACACCGGTGGAACTCACCAGGTGCGCTGGTCTCGACCAGCATAACCTCAATCACAACATCGTGCCACACTCCAAGCAACCCTGCTGTCCTCACAAGAGTATCAGGCCTAAGCCCACACACCAACACTCCCCCTGGGCTGCATAGGCTGACAGTACGGCTCCCCCATGGTCACATAACCCTACACAGCAATAGCAACGATGACGGCGATGCTGGTGGGATGTGCGCGCACGTAGCCTTACCCCACGGCGTCGTCATTGCTGCTGTCATCGTCACCACTGTAGTCGTCACTGCTGTCGTCACCTGGTGCTGCGACGAGGGCAGAGCTGAGGGCCTCCTCCAACTGCATTGCCTCCCGTATGTATGCCAGCTGCTGGGCCGCATGCTGCCACACGGACTGCGCTGCGTCGAGATGCGTGTGCAGTTCGTCGAGCTCTGCTGCGGCAGCCTGCCGGTCAGCTGCATCTACGGCGTGTAGGCCGTCAGTCGCGGAATGAATCTGATGGTGGACCTCCATCATGTGCGCGTCGGCACGAGTCATTGCCTCCTGCATCCTCGTCTCCTCGTCGCGTAGGAAGCTCTCCACGTCAACAGGCGACTCAGCTGCTGCCTGATCACCAGCTGTACCGGCAGGGGGTGCTGCTGCGGAGGCACCGGCTGCTGCTGACACACTCGACACTCGGGTGTCAGGTGGCAGGACGTCATCATCCGTCGATGTATCTGCTGCTGCAGCGTCGTCGCTGCCATCGGGAACCCGTACACCCTGGAGAAACGCCGAGCCCCTGGTGCGCAACTTATCGTCCACCTGCTGTTGTGCGTCCGCCCATCGCCGACGTGCATCCTGTAGGGACCACTCCACAGCCTCGAGACGGGTGTGCACATCCTCCATGCACTCCTCAGCAACCTGTCGTGCAGAAGCATCTATAGTGTACCAACGGCTGCTGGCCTCCCGGAGCTCGGTCATGAGACTCTGCACATGCGCCTCCGCTCGAGCCACCACTGCCTCCTGCTCGTCGACCGTGGAGCGTAGGCGCTTGGGTACAGGAACTGTAGCTCGGACGAGAGTCGCTATGTCATCGGCTGGAACCGCCGTGGTGTCAGCGACACCGGTCAGGGTAGCGAGGTGTCGGAGGTCTGCAGCTCGCTCTGCATCCTCCATGTCGCACACGCGGACGTCGACTCTCACCGAGGGGCTATCTCGTGCTCTATGCACGGCTACTGCAAGAACGACAGCGCACTGGGCCTCTACATCTGCCTCCGACCCTACGTCTGACCGCTCCACGACGGACGACTGATCCTCACAGAGGAAGTCTGCCCCGTCCTGGTGGTCCATCACCTGCTCCTGCTGCCCAGCACTATCTGTCTGAACCACCTCGGCGTCTACGGTGCTCCAACGTGTGCTCGCTGCACGTTGCTCAAGCGTGAGGTCCTGCAGGTGCCTGTCCGCACATGCCACTGCATCCTCCTGGTCGTGAAGCGCACAGTGTAAATGCTCAAGCGCAGGAGCCCGCTCGGCTGCTGGTGCATCAGCTACTGCTCGAGCTGCATCCTCCGCGACGGCTGTGCCTCCAAAGACAGCTACCGCAACGGCACCGGTCATGGCGGAAGTGCTGGCAACCTCGACGTCTCCTGTCTCTCCGGGTACCCTCTCCGCACGTGTACCTGTAGTGGCTGATGATGTGACTAAGGGAACGTCTACCCCTCCGGAGGCCGTACCGGCTGCTACCGAAGCGACGACCATCGTGGTGTCTGCACCAACGAGCGCGTCCACTACTGGCGTCCCGTTAGTAGCAGTGACTGCAACTGCTGATACCGTCACGACGTCGATGGCTGCCGACACACCCACTGCCTGGACGTCTGCTCCACATGTGTCGGCTGTCACCGCCACTGATACTACTGCCACATCCACTGCTACCGCCACACCTGCCTCTGTGGTCATGGTCTCTGCTACGTCAACTGCAGTCTCCATCTCCATCTCCATCTCCATCTCCACATCTGCCTCCAACTCCGCGTCAGACCACTCGTCCGTCTCCGACTCCACGTCGGACCACTCCTTGGATGTCTGATCCTCACAGAGAGCGCCCTGTCGTGAAGCACTGTCTGTCGCATCCCTCCTGCACTCTCCGGTGGTCGTCGGCGGACACTCCGTCCCCCCCTCGACCGACGCACCGGTAGAAGCTGCGAAGGGATGCCGCACCAACCCTACGACTGGGGACGAGAGAGTCATCTCCGTGGTGACGTCTGCCACTGCTGCGACTGCTGCTGCCTCCTGGGTACGTCTCGCCAAACGTGCCGTCCGCTGCCTCGCGTGCCGAGTGCTAGCGCGACGACGCCGAGCCGAAGGGACTACCACAGAAGCGGAGGGGTCAACGGTCGGGATGACTCCAACTGACTCTAGCACAGAGCGGAGGGCGTCCGATGTGGAGCTAAGGTCGGGAGGCATGGCATCGTCAGGTGATGACACTGACGGAGGTGAGGATGGCGAGGAGGAAGATGTAGCTGTCTGTAGCGGCATGGTGGCAACGACCCGCTCAGAGACCACATGGTCTGTTAGCTATTGCACCATGTGCTTCAAACCCTGGAGCTCGACATACAACACCGCCATAGCTCCACTGAGGGGTGCTAGAGCGTCGGCCGACGTCTCTGGGTCGGATGCTGAAGAAGAAGGACGGAGCCGTATCCAGGACGGTCGCCACCCGGCAGGGTGCAGGCGACACTGGCGCCAGCCATGGTGCCGATCGCCACAATGATAGCAGGCAAAGCCGTTTGACGCCTGAGGCGTGTACCACGACTGCAAACGCCACTGTGGACGCGGTGCCTGCCACACACGCATTGCCGGTGCCAACCACGGCGCCGGCTGCGCTCCCTGCCACGCCAGTCTGCTCATCTCTGGAGCTTGGCGTATGTGAGTGCACAGAGCACTCGCTCCCGCTAGCACAAAGCCACAAGGGGAGATTGGCGATCGAAGCACTATCTCTCAGACGTGCTGCGACGCCGTCACGAGGACGGCCACCACAGCGCTAGTGGTGTGCTGCTGTGCGACTCAAGTGTACGACCTCAAGTCGCCTTCGGTGCTGATTCTGCACCGGGTGCCGTCGTCAGCCGACGGCTGTGGCCTCAAGCCACCTTCGCTGCTGCTGCTGCTACGACTGCGACTCTCGCGGCAGATACTGCTACAGCGGTTCCCGTCGTCAGCCGACGGTGGTGGCCTCAAGCCACACTCAAAAGGTAAAATAAATAAAAGAACACAAAAACTCCTTTTTTTTTATGGTGCCACCTCCTCGGGTGCCCCCTTTGGGGTTGTCTGGGGTGCCCCACTCGAGGATCCCCCCCTTCTATCCCTTTTTTTTGTTTTTTTTTTCGGTCTGGCTCGACCCTCGCGGCGAGCGCAGTGGAGTGGGAGGCTCGCTCCCCCCCTCGCGCGCAGCCGGCCGGAGGCCGCCCGTCGGCCTCCCCTGCCCCTCTCGGCCGGCGGAAGGCCGGCGTTTGGCCGGCACGCGTCGGCTCGTGCGCCAGCGCTCGGCCGGCGCTCTGTCGCGCCCCCCGTCGGCACGACAGGCCCGACCGAGGGGACCCCCCCCCCGGACGGGTCCCTCAAGTCGGGTCCCCCTCAGGCCCGAAGGCAGCAGTTGCTGCAGCAACTGCTGCTGCGGTTGTTGCAGCAACTGCTACTGCTGCTGCTGCAGCTGCTACCTACTGCTGCTGTTGCTGCGGCTGCTGCTGCGGCTGCTGCCTGCTGTTGCTGCTGTTGCGAATGCTGCTACAGCAGCTGCTGCAGCTGCTCGCCGCCGCCGTTGCTGCTATGGCTGCTGCCCGCCGCCGCTGCTGCTGCAGGTGCGTTCTGCCGCCGCCGCTGTTGCGGCTGCTGCCCGCCGGCACCGCCGCTGTTGCTGCTGCTGACGCTGCGCCTGCTGCACGCCGCTGCTGCTGCTGCAGCTGCTTGCAGCTGCTGCTGCTGTTGCTGTTGCTCACTGCCGCCTGCTGCTGCTACTCGCAGCAGCTGCCTGCTGCTACGGTTGCTGCCCGCCGTCGCTACTGCAAGCTGCTGCTGCTGCGTGCTGCCATTGCTCGCAGCCGCCGATGCCGCAAGCTGCTACTTCTCCTGCGAGCTGCTTCCCCTCCCTTTTTTCGTTTTTTTGGTGTGTGTGTACACACCGGTAGCCAGACACGGCTGCTGTTGCCACCCGGTGCTGATGCTGCAGTGGGTGCTTCCCGTAGCCGCTACCGCCGCAGGTGCTTCCCGCCGCTTGTTGCTGCTACAGCCGCTGTTGCTTACAGCTGCCGCCGTTGTCTCTGCTATCTCCACCGCTTCGCGGCAACGTAGTCGCGGTGGGTCCCTCCAGGATCTGTTGCTGCTGCTATGGGTGGCTGACGCTGCTGCCACTCACTGCTGCTGCGTCTCTGCTGCACAGCACAACTAGCTGTGGCTCGTTGGTTCTGATACCATGAGAAGTTTCCTAGAACCTTCCTAACCACTTACCTGCTCAAACTGGCCTAAAACCACGGTTTTAGCCGTAACTCACTGCTCAAGTGTCAGAATCACCCGCTGTCTGCACCAAAACGTGCAGAACGATGAGCTCTATGCAATGGACCCATGCAAGGTGGGTCTGCATCATCCAAACATGAATAGCAAGCAAAACAAGGAAATCGGCCAAAATGGCCTGTCCACCGAGAAAACTCTAGAGCACTCGGAACTGCACTAAGAGAACCCATAAATGTACGAGTGCAGTACCAAGACATCAACGTGTGCTTTCCACGACAGGAAGTACACACAAAGTCGCAGGTCTCCTCATCGCACCGGTACAGGCTGCCGGGTGCGTGGGTCTCGACCACCGAGAAAACTCCAGCAAAGGCAGACCAGCCAGTCAGGCTGTAGAGACGCATTATCTGCGTCACACCTGTCATGTCGTAGCTCCTGGATAAGTCCCTGGACGATCCGGAGTCCCGTCGGGTCGTCACGATCTCCAATGCGTCCACCGCTCACCATCAGCTCCGGGTGCACCCGTAGCTGCCACGGCTGTGGCTCGTGACGGGTGGAAGCCACACATACCAACACTCCCCCCGGCTGACACATCCGTCAAGGCCACAATGGCTGAGCAAAGACAGGATATGATGGCTCGGGAAACCAATCATGGCAAGCAGCGATCAAGCATGCCACAACACAGGGTCTCTTCGTGACAATGGTGCATCCCACCAAGTGCCCGGGTCTCGACCATGCACAAAGGCAATCACACACACGTGTCAAACATCATGCAAGACAAAGAAACAAGGTCTCCTCGTGACTCCGGAAAATGTCTCCGGGTATCCGGGTCTCGACCAAATCATGCATGGATCACTCATAGCACATGGGGACAATGGGTCTCCACATCACACCGGTGGAACTCACCAGGTGCGCGGGTTTCGACCAGCATAACCTCAATCTCAACATCGTGCCACACTCCAAGCAACCTTGCTGTCCTCACAAGAGTGTCAGGCCAAAGCCCACACACCAACAGCATCTACAACATTCTGCACATCGAACCTTGGCGCTTGAACATGCTGGTCCACATGTTTAAGTTGGCCTTGAGACAACTTAATAGGTGTCAAAGGAGGAGGTTGTTGCTATTTTTGACGACCTTGACCGCCGGCAAAGGACAACGCCAGCGTGTAAAGGCCTTCTTGAGATTCCTTTAAAGTTATCTACCGCCACTTCCGCCGTGTTCTATATCATGTACTCTTGCTCGACCCAGGTGTAATCACGCCACTGGAAACAAATCATGTGTCACCCAAAGTCTTCCGCTTGTCTCGGTACTTCCCGTGGTTAAAGGACTTTGCAAGTACTCTAGATAGAACCACATTCCGGCTTTGGGTGCCACTGCATCAAGAGGGTCCATACTTCAACTGTGAGAGCCAATGGCCACACAAGATGCTCATCGCTTTTGGGTTCGATGAAACTATCACCTAGGTACACACTGGCTAGGAGGGCAATGTCCACGGCAGGCGTACTCATTGCTCTTGAGGGACGCCAACAACAATGGGTTAAACATTCCACTGGCGGACGTGTGTTACGTATTATCGCGTTCAGTCTTTACTCCCTTCCGTGGTGTGTGTTAGCATCTACGTGACGAGAGGGTGGAGGGAGCACCCTTTGAGCACCAAACGCCACAAGAATTATTCAACCTACGTCATTCCTTTATTTTAATAACCGTAAAGAGGGAAATTGGACATTGCAAGCACAGACTCTATATTTTACACAACATGGAGGGTTTTTTCCTTTGTGTGCTAGTGAGGAATTGTTGTTTGAGCGTGCATTTTGCATATTGTTTCTGTCGAGTGTGTAGGGGCGGGTCAACAGTTCTGTCATGACTTCAAAAGAACCAAGAAGGTGACGACATGACAACATGGAGGAGGATGAGGGGTTATACTATGCTGATGATGTAAGGTAGTGGAGGTTGGGAATACCCCGCCAAATGTGCCTGGCATGCAGGCCCAGTTGCATTAGTTTTGCCGGTGTTGAGGTGAACATCTGTGTTACTAAACATGTCTACTTTATGCTTTGTTGACCTGGACATAGTGGAAGTATGTTTCAGTTTGTGATCAAAGTTGTGGGCATGTTCACCTCTGAGACCTATTTCCAGACAACACTACGGTGTTTTATGTAAATATACACATTGTTTTGGTGGGTGATTACATGCGAATTTGGCTCTATAACCTTTTCCTTGATCAAGACAATTGAAATCATGCTCAAAACATGTAATTGTGTAAGTGTATGGTGGCATTGTTAGAGTTAGATACCTAACCTTATCATGAGCTCCATTAGTTGAAAACACATTGGCCCGTCAAGAATACACAAGAGAAGGACAAGCATGTGGAGATTTCAAATGTGATTTGGAATTTGGTCTCACGACCAACACCCACCCTAATCCTACACCCTACAGCAAGAATAAAGTGACTTACTTTCTTATTCACGGAAATCCCAAAGCTTCCGTATTCATGTATCGGACTAGACAAATGACTGGGGTGCTTTGATAGGAAACTGAGTTGTTTGGTCTTCCGCTTAGGGGTAACCAGTAGGTCTTTGTTCACAATATGGGTGGCCTGTTTAAGCCATGGACCCGTGTCTGCACCAGCCATGTTGTTCAGACATTGGGTAAGCTATAATGCTGCTTTAACAAGGTT
Organism: Penium margaritaceum; assembly: GCA_023375785.1. NCBI lineage: Eukaryota > Viridiplantae > Streptophyta > Zygnematophyceae > Desmidiales > Peniaceae > Penium > Penium margaritaceum. The sequence goes on along the minus strand of SZWC01010538.1, from coordinate 8,572 downwards.
GCGACTTACAAGTGAAACATTTTTCCCCTATTCCCTGTTGATGTCAATGCCCTCACGTAAGAGACGTTCACCTGCTTCAACTCCACCGGCACCTGCCCCGACTAGAGCGTTGCTATCAACTGCTACAGCCTTTCCCGTACTCTTCCCGACAACCTTGTCTCCACTCTCTCCCCTGTGACAGTACTGTGAGGTGTTGGTGCATTAAGGTTAATGGTACCACCAGCGTCGCATGCAACGCCAGTACCCACTTTGCCCTCTCAAATCGTCCCTCGGCCTGGCTCATGGAGCCCTGCACCACCCCTTGTCCTATCCATACCCTTCTCTTATACCCCAACCAGGCCACTGTCCATGCCCCCGTCGACGCACTTGTCAATGTCCCATGCCTCGCACCTAGCCCTGTTCCACCCGCACAGGTGCACAGAAGGGCAGCACGAGTCTAAGATCCCCAACTTGATGACGTTCTTGTCAATATTGTCCCCACCTGGAGTCCATGTATATTCCTACTTTGGCGTGATCCTCCTCCACGTCCTCCCTGTTCCCCCTCAGCCCATTGAGGTCTTCTGTAGGCAAAGTGTTCCCGAGGTCATCCTCCCACATGGCAATCTCATCCATGCCATTTACGTTTACCTCATCTCCTGCTTTCGCATCCCATAGGAGGGCAAAAGGCCCTTCTACATTTCTTATGACATACTCACTGGCTTCGGTTGCCACACCCAATGTATTTGCAGCCAACCCATTCTAAGCCATTTCGTAAGACCATACCTGGTGGCATTGCTCAAGGCACACAAAACGAGGGTCGAACCACTCCATCAACCCATCCTTGTCTACCTCCTTGAATTTGTGTAAGACTTTCTGGTCTTCAATGGAAGTGTTCTTCTTCCAGCTAATATCGTTCACCTAAACGATGTTGGAACACATGTTACAGACCACTAGACACAAGCCCGGATCTCTTAGCTCCAGTTGTCTTGAAGCAATATATTAGGACCTCATTCTCCACCGTACAAGAAACTAACAACCTTTGAATTTTTACCGATTAATGCCACCAAAGAACACAGCCACGCTCTTGGTCAGTGCACCCAACCGGTACTTGAAATAACTGTAACTAACGTTGTCTGTTTTCACACAAGGTGTTACTGCCGTTAACCGCGAATTGGTCCGTTACGATGACTCCCGCGCAACACATGCAATACGGTACCAACAATAAGACAAATTGGGGAGCCCACTACTCTTACGCAACAGAGAAGTCCTCACCCCACTCAACCCGGAGTCGCCTTGCAACTTTACGTCCAACGAAGGCAATAGCAAGATCAGAAGCAAGGTTGTAGTGTCACCTAATGCATTGTCGTCTCTAAGTGATATGCACCATATGATAGCTCTGGCTTAGTTGGTAATTAACTTGTTTATACTGCATGATCTAAGTCACTCTATCCCGAGTCAGGTCCGTGGCATCATCGCTTACCACACACTCGATGAACTGACGCAGGTTGGTTTGAAGGCTCTTCGGCGCTCGTGGGTGTATTTGTTTACGAGGAAGGAGATGGGATGGGGATGGCTTGTCGTCAGCACTGCATCATAAAAGGTCTCAAACGATTGGGAGGACAAGGTGCTAACGTTTCATCGACAAGCAGCATGCATGGTGACGTTGTACAAAATTCAACTGTTTGTGGTCATCAATGTTGACCATACCAGTGTGCAACTCATGCCAGCAGCCGCCAAAAACGTACGCGCCTGTCGGCAATGATGGTGTTAGTGTCGTAATGCGTCACGGCAGTTGTCACGAGCTCCATGGCCAGAGAACTTCTGCCCATGCAGCTTGTGTTTGGAGGAAAGACTAGCCATTGCCTCCCCTCGATAAAAAACGCAACACGACTCTTGGAAGCGGGCTAGAACCTCACCTACACTTTGCCGCACTGGACTAACACGGAGACCATACCATACCATCGTCCTTCCTTACTAGTGACGTACATGCAAGGCTCTCTTTGACAAGGAGGACAAAAGTAGCATTCTCCTCGTCCTTGAAACATGGCGCTCCTAGTGTTGCACTAGCTTCCATAAGTGACTTGGTACTAGTTTCCCTTACATGTGGACAGTGTATATTCCGAGAAGATGCACACCAAAAGTGCAGCGAGTGGCCATGAGTCTTATGTGTCTCCTGAAAAGTAACGTATAGGAGCTCTTTGCTGCTTGGGACACAGAGTGGAAAAAGACAAGCGACAACAACAACATCGACATGAATATCATGAAGGAGCCAACTTGCGCGTGGTTTCATGATACATCGTCCTACATGCATGTAGAAGAGCCAATGGGGAAGAACACATGGACAAAGTCCACGGGTGTTCCCACGGGTGTTTGACCCTGCTTTCCAGCGAATGGTAACTCCATATGCAAGAAAGCTCCTCTTCCACACTGATGACGTGGAGGACAATGTTGTGTGATGATTTTTTTCAATTGTTGACCCCTTTTTTTCAAGGAACAGTGCCTTTTGCGTGCAATCATGTTTTTTCTCAGTTGCCGTAAACCCGCCGAATTTTATGAAATGAACCGGAATCGCTCCAAATGCTACATATTCATACATATGCTTACACCTTCATACGACAAATGGCCCTGAAACTTTGAACACGAACGTAAATGAACCTGAAAGTGAACCTGCATGGTGATACGTATAATTCAATTTTGGACAGATTGATCTAGGGGCCCGTGTTCGCACCCAGTCCCAACGCGAGGACCCGCATTGCCGGATCCATCAGCGCCGGAGCCCTCATTTTACCGGCGATCAACATGAGGGCCCGCTGTTTGCCGGTCGCATCTCCAGATAGCCGGACTACTATCGGTGTCGCTTTGTTGGACAACTGCCCGCCCCATTAAGCGGTCGGATCCTTTGAGTTCTGGCAGCACGGTAGGTTGCAATTGCTTGATTTCCAAGATATTCATTGAAAAGTCAGAGTTTTACTTTAAGGCATATGTCTATCGCAAACTTATTCTCCTTCACGAGGTTCAAGCCCTTTTTTACCCCCAATCCTCCTACTTTGTTCCTGGCAAAATGGTCGGGCCATGTCGTGGGAGAACCCGGTGTGCGAAGTTGTCGAGGACTTCGACACGAGCAGAAAGAGCCCTCAAGCTCGATCGAGCTTGAGGGCTCCGACTCGAGCCCTCACGCGACGCCGCTCGATGCAAGACGGCGTAGCCGAGCTCCGCTGGCTCAGACCGCAGTCCAAGCAAGCACGCGTTGAGGGCTCGGACCGCAGTCTGAGCTCTCTATGCGTGTACTTGCTTGGACTGCGGTCCGCGCCAGCCGCGGTGTGAGCCATCAAAGCGCGTCGCGTTCGCCGCACTCCAAGCGGCGAACGGCAACGACATTTTAGTGGTGCATCGCACTGCAGCTAGCGCCTCGCCACTGAAGTGTCGTGTGGGAGTCGACCAACATGAGATTAAAGGGCCCTCGTAGCTTGGACAGGGTGTCATTCCGCTCAAAACAAGGCCACCGTCGTTCGAAGAGCAAGCATCTATGGCCTCCAACCATCGCTCTCTGCGTGGCGCCATCCCACCATCTGCTATGGCTGAGTGCGACGCACTGCAAGCCTTGAGCCAGCATTCGCAGCCCCAGTTGTCACAGGTCATTGACCCGCCTGCACGACCTCGCGTGCCTCTTCGTGACGTCTCGGCGAACGTCAATGCCATCATGGCCCGTGTCCATGTCATTGACCTGGACGCTGTTGACGTTGGCCCCGATGAAGCTGCCGGTGTTCCTAGCGACGACGCTCCGGTGCTCCCGTTCAGCGTGCCGAGGCCGCACGTTGCTCAGCAGGGACCCTCCCGGGAAGCGGACGGCGACCCCGCTGACGACCGACGCAGGAAAGTACAGCCTGTTGCAGCTCACATTCCCGCTTCTGATGTTGCATATGTTGCTACTGTTACATCTGCATATGCTGCACTAGGCACTGCTGTTGCTTCGCATGCCGCGGTCACTACTGTATCTGCCGCTGCTGCATCTGCCGCTGCTGCGTCTGCCTCTGCTTTAGCTGCCGCAGCTGCATCTGCCGCTGCTGCGTCTGCCTCTGCTTTAGCTACCGTAGCTGCATCTGCCGCTGCTGCATCTGCCTCTGCTTTAGCTGCCGCAGCTACATCTGCCGCTGCTTTATCCACCGTTGCTGTAACTACCGCTGCTTTATTCGCCGCTGCTGCAACTGCCGCTGCTTTATCCGCCACTAATGCATCTACTGCTGCTGCATCTGCCTCTGCTTTAGCTGCCGCAACTGCATCTGCCGCTGCTTTATCCACCGCTACTGCAACTGCCGCTGCTTTATCCGCCACTGCTGCATCTGCCGCAACTGCATCTGTCGCTACTTTATCTGCCGCAGCTACATCTGTCGCAGCTGCATCTGCCACAGGTGCATCTGCCGCAACTGCATGTGCCGCTGCTACGTGTGCCGTTGCTGCATGTGCCGCTGCTGCATCTACCGCTGATGCATATGCATCAGCATATGCAGTTGCACATGCATATGAATCAGCATATGCATCAGCATATGCAAATGCAGATGCAAATGCACATGCATGTGCAACTGCATGTGCATATGCATATGCATCTGCAAATGCTTATGTACATGTTGATGCACATGCTTATGCATATGCTGATGCATGTGCATGAGCATATACTGATGCCGCTGCATATGCATATGCTGATGCATCAGCATATGCGTATGCAAGAGCATATGCATGAGCATATGCATATGCATAAGCAGTTGCATCTGCCGCTGCTGTATCTGATGCAGCTACATCTGATGCAGCTACATCTGCCGCTGATGCATATGCATATGTAGATGCATATGCAGATGCAGATGCATATGCAGATGCATATGCATCAGCAGATGCATGTGCATCTGCATATGCATATGCAGATGCATATGCATGAGCACATGCATATGCATATGTATATGCATATGCACATGCATCAGCATGTGCATGAGCATATGCTAATGCCGCTGCATATGCATATGCAGATGCATTAGCATATGCATATGCAAGAGCATATGCATATGCATAAGTAGTGGCATATGCATATGCATATGCATTCGCATATGCAGCAGCATATGCATATGCTTTTGCATATGCAGCAGCATATGCATATGCTTTTGCATATGCATCTGCTCATGCATATGCAGAAGCATATGCATGAGCAGGTGCATATGCGTATGCATATACAGATGTTGACTCATGCACATGCATATGCAGATGGATATGCTCTTGCATATGCATGAGCACATGCATAGGCATCTGTATATGCAGACGAGATGCTTTTGTATATGCATATGCATCAGCATATGCAGATGCTGAGGAATATGCACGTGCATGCATATGCAGCTGCATATGCATGCATATGCAGATGCATATGCCGCTGCATATGCGCCAGCATATGCATGCATATGCATATGCTGAGCATATGCAGATGCATATGCACCAGCATATGCATGCATATGCGGATGCATATGCACCAGTATATGCATGTGCATGCATATGCACCAGCATATGCATGCATATGCACCGGCATATTCATGTGCATGCATATGCACCAGCATATGCTGATGCATATGCAGGTGCATATGCATCTGCATGTATATATGCAGGTCCCTATGCATCTGCATATGCATATGCAGCTGCTTATGCATGAGCATACGCTTTGGCATCAGCTTATGCAAATTCAGATGCCCATGCCACTGGAACAACATGTGCATCTGCACATGCATATGCATATGCATCTGGATCTGCATCTGCATGTGCATCTGCACATGCTTCAGCACCTGTGTATGCATCATCACATGCATATGCAGCATAGGCTACATCATCACGTTTCTTCATATGAATATGCGGCTTCATACGCATTGCTTCATTGCATCACATTTACGAACTTGTTTCCGCCAACAGGTACAAGTGATGACGATGCTCCATTCGAAGCAGCACATGGGGACGGCACAGCTGGCTTTCGTACTGGCATGGCTTTTGGGTTCATGCCTGCACTTCGCCATGCCATACAGGACTACGATGTGTGCCACTGTATGACCCTAGCATGGAAGCGGAGCTGTCGCTCACGTCTTGAGGTCCGGTGCAGGCACTGGCAAGCGGAAGGATGCAGTTGGCTCCTTCCAGCGCACCATCAAAAACGAGGTGGAAACATACGTGTAACGTATTTTGAGGACGGTCATCGGTGTGTTGCAGGCGACCTTCAAGGAAGTCCGGCTTGCACAGATTCCTGGGAGCTGCGTCACGTGCGGCAACACGTGGAGTTCGACTTGACAATGAGAGTCAACACTATCCAAGCTGTCGTCCGCGCGGCAACCCGTGAGCAGATTTTGTACGACACTGCGTGGAGGGCAAAGAAAACCATTGTGAAGAACATAGTGGGTGACTTCGACCTTAGCTGGGCGCTCTTCCCAACCTGGTGCGATGAGGTATGTGAGATGAAACAACCCTGTCACACTTGTCCAATGCATACTTTGGTTCCTCTGTCTACGTGACGCTTGATATCGGCACTTGTTGACATTGTGACGATGCAGCTGAAGAAGGTGGAAAACCACGCGGTTGCTCTTGCCGAAGAGGATGAGATCGGGTGCTTCCTGTGTGCATTCTGCGCACCTGGGACATGCGTGAGTGGCTTTGAGTACTCGTGCCGCATCATCACTATGGACGGGACCCACCTCCGTAACGGCTTCTCCCTGCTACACTCCATTTCTTTGCGATTTTTTAGTCCATGCATTGTGCAAAAATTTTAGGATGCTTATGCGAAGTTTCATAGGCAATGTACTTAAACAAATGATTTATGTGTCACGTTCTACAGGTTCTCCTCATCGCATCGACCTTCGATGCGAACGACCATTACGTGCCAATCTGCTGGGCACTTGTCCCGAGTGAGGATGGGAAGAACTAGGCGTGATTCTGCAAGAACCTACGCGCAGCGTTTCCTCTCGCAGCAATGGCGGGATCCGTCGTGATCTCCGACAGGGAGCGAGGCCTCATCAACGCCGTAGCAGCAGAATAACCTGGTATGAGCCACGCCTACTGCATTTGGCATCTGGCACAAAACGTCGCCACCCGATATGGTGCATCAGCGAAGACTGCATTTTGGGGTCTTGCTCGTGCACATTCCAGCGAGTCGTGGGACCGTGCTATACAGTTCCTGCGTGATGTTTGTGCGGGAGCTGCAACGTACCTACTGGGGGATGAGGTTATTGGGGAGATAGGCATACCGCGAGAAACTTGGGTGCGCAGGTTTTTCCCAGGTGCACGTGGGGGGCATGACACCTCCAACGCTGCGGAGTCCTTCTTCACGTGGATAGGACTGTACCCACTTGTTCGGAAGTTGTTTCTCACGCGTCGTCGTGAAGCATCTGCCGTGCGCACGTGCCTAGCCACTGTGCCCGGGCGTACGCTGTTCCACAACTTTCGCATGTCGCGTTCGTACAATGTCCAGCTCAGTACTGAGCTTGTAGGGACTGTTCACAGACCAACTGGTAGTGAGCTTCAAGTTGACTGCGCCACACACGTCAGTGCTCGTGTGGTCAGTTCCAGGAGCTGCAACTCCCATGCGTCCATGCATGTGCTGTCCTTTTGCGCTCTGGTCTCAACCCGGAAAACTTCACCCACGTGGGGCTTTCGAACATGACACTTCGTTGCATGTATCGTGGTTCACTGCCTGGGATAAGCCTCCGCCTGCTGAAATATGCAGAGGAAGGTTTCTACCTACCCGGTCAACAACGTGGACGTGGACGCCCATGCACTGTGCGTCAAGAGCATACCCGTCGTAGGCGTGCAAGTGTCATTTTCACCAACTGTGGGCTGCGTGGTCATGGCCGCCGTTCTTGCCGCAACCCAGCTGCGGAAGAGCCTTCTGTGATGGCAGCAACAGCAGGAGCTGCACTTGCCGCAGGCATGCCAAGTGACATCGATTCTCTTAGTTCAGACTCCGAGTAGCATCTTGTTTCCTCCAGGTTTCATATTCCTATGTATGCAATAACCCCTCCTTGTAGGGACGAGCATCATTTGGAATTAATCTATGTTTCTTTTCGTCGACATCGCTCCTCTGCCTCAATTGCATGTATTGATTTATCACTTATGCGGACGTTGCTGTGGGTTTGTAATGATAAAGCATGTTAATAATAATGATGTGCCATAGGTAGAAACTTTCCATGATAAAAATGCATTAGCAACTCTATGGTGTCCTACACAGTGTACTGTTGTCATTTGATACTTCTACACTCACTCAATAACACCCTCACTCACTTCATTTATACGTTGCTCATATTGTTCTTGGGTGATGGCTCACTGCCGGCATGGCCTACCGTACTGTCACCCATATTCGTCCCTTTTTTCATTTTGTTTTTAGTGCCATCTATATTCTCCTATATTTGGTTTTTTTTTAATTGTTTGGGCGAGGAAGTGGGTGGGTAGACCAGAAATTCCCTGATATTCATATTCGTCCACTGTTCGACTCCCCCTCGTAGCAGAGCTGACCACGGTCACCGCGAGGCCCTTCGAATGTCCAAGTTTGGATGTTCGAGCATCCTTCTTCGTTCAGCCGTAC
>SZWC01010536.1:37703-49980 GCA_023375785.1 Penium margaritaceum | reverse complement strand
GTGGGGCTAGTGTATGAGGGCAGTGCGCTCGTTCCCCACACAAAAATACACTGACCACGCACTCAGTGCGTGATTTTGTCCTATATGGAAAACTGGACCCCCTCCCCTAGGGAGGGGGGGTCCAGTGCGTGGGGCTAGTGTATGAGGGAATCACGCACGTTCCCCACACAAAAGTACACTAAGTATGCACTCAGTGCGTGCTTTTGTCCTCTATGGAAATCTGGACCTCCTCCCCTGTGGGGGGTTCCAGTGCATGAGGCTAGTGTATGAGGGCAGTGCGCTCGATCCCCTCACAAAAACACACTTATCACGCACTCAGTTCATGATTTTGTCTTGTACAGAAAACTGGACCTCCTCCCCTACGGGAGGGTCCAGTGCGTGGGGCTATTGTATGAGGGAAGTGTTCTTGTTCCCCACATAAAAGTACACTGATCACGTACTCAGTGCGTGATTTTATCCTATGTGGAAAACTGGACCCCCACCTCTATGGGGGGGGGGGGGGGGGTCCTTTGCATGGGGCTAGTTTATGAGTACAGTGTGCTCGTTCCCCCCACAAAATTGAACTGATCACGCACTCAGTACATGATTTTATCCTATATGGAAAACTAGATCCCCACCCCTATGGGTAGGTCTAGTGCGTGGGTCTAGTGTATGAGGGTAATGCACTCGTTCCCCACACAAAAATACACTGATCACGCACTCAGTGCGTGATTTTTTCCTGTATGGAAAACTGGACCTCCTCCCCTATGGAGGGGTCCAGTGCGTGGGGCTAGTGTATGAGGAAAGTGTGATCGTTACCCATGCAAAAGTACACTGATCACGCACTTGGTGCATGATTTTGTCCTCTATAGAAAACTGGAACCCCGCCCCTATGTGGGGGGTCCAATGCGTAGGGCTAGTGTATAAGGACAGTGCGCTTGTTCCCCACACAAGAATACACTGATCACGCACTCTGTGCGTGATTTTTTCCTACATGGAAAACTGGACCCCCCAATGGGGGGGTCCAGTGCGTGGGGCTAGTGCATGAGGGTAATGTGCTTGTTCCCCATACAAAAATACACTGATAACGCACTCAGTGCGTGATTTTGTCCTATATGGAAAACTAGACCCCCATCCCTATGGAGGGGTCATGTACGTCGGGCTAGTGTATGTACATACTCGATGTGTACGTACACAATTTGAGTACACTAGAGATTCTAAACCATGTATGAGTAAGTTATCACATAGAATATGTCATATTCATCTTTAACATGAAATGTCTTATGTAGACTGTTAACATTGCAAAAAACAGTTTTTTACAGGAAGGTGCATGATTCCATCTTGTTAAAGGGGAGAATTTTCTTAGAGAATACAACGTTTGACTTGTCCACAGTGACTATGTGTATTCTTCACATCACTTGAGGATTGTGTCCTTCTTGGAAGCTGCCTTTGTGTATGTTATCCCATGTACATTGAAGTGTGAGTGTACATTTCAAGGGTGATTGGTCATAAATCCATGAACAGTGGTTACCACCAACTCCTGTTGCTTGCCATGAATTTCAACAGCAACAACAAGATTGTCTCTCTTACCATTAACATGGTCCATTGTGAGAACAACAAATACTTTGATTCATTCCTGTACCATCTCGCAGGAGCATTTGACGGTGCTTTGTAAGAACCGTGCGTCATCATTTCTCATCATCACACAGGGATCCTTTGAAAAACAATAAAGAGAATGACTTGGACGTCATTTGTCTACATAATTTCTATTTAGCACAATTTTTTCTCTTTTGTACTGGTCGCCACCATTCATTACACTCTCGTTTCTGTTAAACCATGCAGGGTGTGCAAGTCAACTTCCCGGGAGTCTGTCATAACTATTGCTCTTGGAATCCAAAAATGAATCTGTGAAACAACTTCAATAGGGTGCCTGAGTATATACTTGACAACATGGGAGAAACCGTTGAATAGAGCAGCTGGTGAAGAGAGCAGTGGGATTTGCTAGAAGCAGAGCTCTGTACCGTGGATGGGCTGGCCACAAACTACATACTTGGTGACAATCGAGGGGGAACCCGTATAGACCCCTTGTGTTAGGAAAATCTCTTTACTCACTCCTAAGGTTTGTTGTCCTGACGTCTTACGTCATTGAAAGCATGAACAACAGCATTGTTGGACGCAGAGCTCTGCCACCCTTTAGGTGCTTCATATCATTGTATGAATACGTACAGTTGCTCTTCTACAAGCACACAAGAGAGGCGCACGCTTGGGGCGATGATGCCCTATATTGTGGCTATGTTACAACAAGGCTTCAATGAGCCCCTTGCCTATAACATTGTGCCAAGCACACCAATGCAAGCACTTGTGACGGCACACCATGACAATGGAGTGCAATGACTTGTCAACCTAACTGATGGCACTTGCAAATGCATGCTCTTTCACAAGTTTCAGCTCCCATGTGTCCATGCCATGGCTCTCATCCGCACAACAAACCCGCAGAGTTTCACATTTTCATATTTTGTATCACACAGGTGAATGGCTAGAGTTATACTGAAAGGGTCCTCCAAGCGTCATGTACTGAGTCTTGGATGGTGATGAGTAGTATGGAATAGCACCGAGGTGACAAGGCCATGGTCATTGAATGACTACTCGCATGAAACGATGCGCTCGCTACATGCAAAATTGTCTATGCATGAAGTGTAACATGGACATGGAGCATGTGATTGCAGTGCCAACGTCACAGGATAGTCTAACTGGTTTCTTCTTTTTTCACTCGTACACTCTATTCTTACAATGTATGTAAGGTTTGAACAATAAAACTTGTCTTTGCATGTCCTTGCCACCAATGGCGGTTGGTCATTCAACATGTTGTGCACAATATCGTTAGATTTTTGTAACCGATATCCATATTGTTTGTTTGTTACCATTGTTCTAAACCAAAGGGAAACAGGTGCAAAGCAAATTCACCGAGATAATTGCAAAGCTTCCTGAAACACCAACCAAGACACAAGCATGATTTCTAAAGGTTTATTCATAGTCATAGCAGGTTCTAAAGTGGTATAAAACTTCAACCCTAAACATTTCGTGATAATGGTTCATCCGTGCATGTTAACCTTCTTATAGGAAAGAAGGGATGATAAGCATGTCTTAATACGTGGAATTGAAATCCTGATTTGTTGTGAAACTTCCATGTTCTTGTTTACAAAGGAAATACTTGATAATCTGTACTTAAAAGTGATCATTAGTCACAAGTTGAATTCATAAGTTAAAGTTTTTGCAAATCACTGCCAACATCTAGAAAGATTATATCACTTTGGAATTCACTGTGAACATCCCTCTCCATGGTTAACTTACTTTCATATTTACTACAAGAGATTAAATTGTAGATTTCAAGCAAAACTATAGTGAATCAGAATACGTTTTTTTTAATCTCTAACACTATTCTATGAATTTCACCATTCCACTCTTTCATGTTTTGTATAAGAAAAAAATGTTCCTGAGTTATTTAGCAACCAAGTTCTCCACGCGGGTTCTTGACGCCTTGTTTAGTGGTAGCTTAGGAAGTAAAAACCACTGACCAAGAGCAGCTTGTTTTGAAGCGAGGAGCGCCTGACGTGAAAGGACCCCCCTCTCAGGCGTTTATGTGGTGCACCGCAAAAACGTCTTTAGGTTGATAAAAAAGGGACATGGTGCAACTTGTGGCGCACACTTCGCACACGTGACGACATATGTGCGGGCTTTGTTGAGGTCAGAGAAAACTGTCACGATGGGCGACAGTGGCCATATTTGGAAATGATTTTGAGAATGATAGCCATATACGTCAGACGCCCTCAATACAGCAATGCAGCAAATAGAACTCTAATGAAGCTGGCCAGATCTTTCAGTCGACCACCAAAGTAGGCCGAATTTCTAACGAGATGAGGTAGGTCGGCCGTAGACGTAACCGACTTGAAAAACATGGTTCAATCCATATAATGCCCCTCTCTCTCTCTCTCTCTCTCTCTCTCTCTCTCTCTCTCTCTCTTTCTCTCTCTCTCTCTCTCTCTCTCTCTCTCCCTCTCTCTCTCTCTCTCTCTCTCTCTCTCTCTTCTGCCGCTCTTTCACACTAGGTCTACAGTCCCATGACACGATTTGCTCCAATAGTTTTACTTGTGTGGGGTTCTAAAACATACTAAATTAGGTAAAGGTTTGGACTACTGATTATCCTCTTGACTAAATAGTCAGCCGCGTGTGCAAACGACTATAACTTCATAGTCAGACTAGGTAATGGCTATTTGTTGTGCTCTTTTGATGCCTATGAAGGTTTTAGTCGGACTAAATAGTCAGAGTTCTACCTGCATAGTTAGAAGAGTTGACGTCGCGAGGGATCGTACCGGTCTGGATTGTTGTCACGTATGATGACCGAATGTATTGCATGCATGAAAGCAACTTCTGTGCACAACAATGGGTCGTCCAGCTTTGCCATACATTCATCCGTTTAGTCTTAGTCTGAAGCGCTTTGCGCATTTAGTTCATTTAGTTCAATGATTTATTCGACTCCTCGAGTCGCTCCCTCAACCAATTAATCAGGATGGACTACGAGGGAAATCAATTTTGCCATCGCAAGCCCCTCGTAAGAAATGATGACCCGCGGAAATACAGCTTGAAGTTTCAAGCTATATGTTTCGACTTTCAAAGCTATAGTTGACGAAATTGAATGCGTCTCGGATAAGTGGGTATTTGACTATTGTGTGCCTAGTATTTGGCCGATGGAAGCAGTTTTTGGATACCTCTTGTTTGTACCACCATGTGAAATGTCAAGTATACCAGTTTGTGAAGGCTGGTCGTGTATACTGTTGGTTTAGCCGAAGAGTTCAAATTTATCCAATGAAACTGAGCAAGGTCGTCATTGACGGTGGTGCATGCATGTTGACATGCAGTGACACGTGTGGTCGGGGATCGAACCCCGACGGTGGTGCATGCGTCAATCGTTTTTGACCGTGCGACATGAGATATTGCCCATCAATCTGGTTTCAAACACATTCATGCATCCAATGTGGACGACAAAATGGATGTTTTCTGTTTTGGTTACGAGACAGATGATTGTCCATGTGACAATTGACTATCTGCGCTACTTAAGAGACCGACGTGGTTCACACGACAGGCCTTGTTTGAGTTGGTCCACGATGTTGCAGGTAATAGGGTCGTATTCTCGATGCTAGACATGAATGCACCTAGTACGTAACGTGATCTGACATGAATTGACAAAGAAGAACTTCCCCGTAATGCATACAAGACCGATGACGTGTTTGCTGGAGTTGTGTCCTTGTCCCACGGCTACATCAGGTCTATCGTGTAACCAACGCGATAGACTGCTCGTCCACAGAATCAAATCACATACACGTGGCAACCGCATGCCTTGCACGTTGACGTGGCCGATAAGCATGAACCTAGACATAACATGACATAATGGACAAAACATCTTCAATGGTAGTGATGTCATACAAAAGCTGTTTTCATACCTAGCATTGTGTTTGAACCTACATAACGGCTAATCTATAACATGGTGAATTTTAGTTCATAGCTAGTGAGCATGGCTCAGAGTTGTACATCCACTGAATAGCTCTTGAATATCTTGAACGTCCGATATCTAGATCGGACGGTGGCCGTCTAGGAAACTTGTTTATGCACAAGGAACGGGCACAGCTATTCCCTACGGTTGTCCCTAATCACGACTGAAGTCGGTACTGATTTAACTTCAAAACACGCAGACATGAAGGAAATGCAGCTCAATGCTTCGAAACGTACGGTGGACTTTGGAAGCTATAGTTGATCGCTGCTGATGTAAGTGGGTACACAGCGATCGGAAGCATTGCATGCGGAAAATGGAAGGGTTTTGAGGATGTTACCTCTTGATGTTGCCATGTACATACTACGTGGAGTAAGAATGCAAGTTTGTGATGGTTCACCATGAGAACTGTCGGTGAAACTTGTCAAGTACCTCTGAGGAATGTTGTTATTCATGGTGTTGCATGAATGTGGACACGCAGCCATACGTGTGGTGCTTGAGGTCACATTGGTCGCATTCATGCATCCAACGTGCACGACATAATGGATCTCTTCTGTTCTGGTTACGAGACAGATGACTGTCCATGTGATAGCTGACTATCTGCGCTACTTACGAGACCGATGTGGTTCACATGATGGGCCTCGTTTGAGCTGTTTACGAGGTTGATGACGTGTCCACAATGGTGCAGGCAATAGGGTCATATTCTCGACGCCAAACATCAATGCATCTAGTACGTAACGTGATCTCATCTGAATCGACAAAGAAGAGCTTCTCTACAGTGGATACAATACCGATGAAGTCTTTGTTGGGGTTGCATCCTTGTCCCACGGCTACAATAGGTCTATCGCGCAACCAACACGATAGACTGCTCGCCCGCAGAATCAGATCATGTACACATGGCAATCGCATGCCTTGCGCATTGATGTGGCGGATAAGCATGAACCTAGAAATTATATGAAATAATCGACAAAACATCTTCAATGGTAGCGATGTCATGCAAAAGCTGTTTCCGCATTAAGCATTGTGTTTGAACCTATGTAACGGTTCATCTATAACATGGTGGTTGTGAATTCATTGTGATTGATCATGGATCAAAGCTGTACATCCACTTAATAGCTCTTAAACATTTTGATCGTCCAATGACTAGATCGGACGGTGGTCGTCTAGCGAACTTGTTTGTGCACAAAAAAGGGCACAATGATTCCCTACGGTTGTCCGTAATCGCGACTTAAGTTGGTACTGAATAAATTTCAAATTGTGCAGACAAGAAGGAAATGTAGCTCAACGCTTTGAAGCGTACGGTGGACTTTGAAATCCATAGTTGATCGCCGATGATATAAGTGGGTATACAGTGATCGTAAGCATTGCATGCGGACAATGGAAGGGTGTTTTAGATGTTCCCTGTTAATGTTGCCATGTACATACTATGTGAAAAATTTCAAGTATAGAAGTTTTTGATGGTTTGCAATGAGGACTGTGGGTTGAACAAAAGAGATGAAAAATTTCAAGTACCACTGAGCAATGTCGTTATTGACGGTGCATGAATGTGGGCATAACTTGATACGTGTGGTGTTCGAGGTCAGGGCTCGAACTCAAACTCTGACGGTGAGCGTCAATTATTTTGGTAACGTTTGATGAGAGACTTCGGCCATTGATCCGGTTCCGAACACAATACGATTGATGACATGGATGTTCTCTATTCTGGTGACAATAAACATGACTATCCCTGTGGTAGTTGCATGCAGTTGGGTCCTGTTGGCAGTTTTGAATCTCCTGTCCATTCGGGGACAAGCACGATGATGCAATCAATGCAATCGACCTCCTTTCGATTGTGTATGAAACCGATAGTCCACATTAAAGCTGATAACGATGCTCACATTACGCATCCTACGCGAGCAGGTTATTCCCTTTGTTCTCGCCGAGGCCAGTTGGTACGTTGAGTTCGGCAATGCCCTGCTGTTTTTGTTGCGAGTTTCACGCAAAGGTGTCCCTCCACCAGCCTCGGTTTGAAATGCAAAATGACTTCAAAGTGTGCACAATACTTGATTTTGGTGTTTTTTCTACTTCAGGTTGTTTTTCTTGACAAGTGGTCAAGGTGCTCGTTGGTCAAGTGGTCAAGTTATGAAAACTTCAAGTGAAAGTTTCTTTTTCGCTAGCGCAAACGTCGCATGTGCAGCCGTTATAAAAAACAAACTGTTGGTTTGATTGTTGATCGCGCATGCATCAGCAAACACTGTCCCTGACACGGGAGTTGAACAAGACAAAGCGCACAGTGCAGTTACAGCTCTGTCCATGATACTGGCGATCGCCCATCGCCAACAGGCACGTGTGGGGGCAGATGTTGACACCAATGTTACCTGCTCATGTCTCCCGGGCTGGGATGGTAAGCCGCGGTATTGAGTACCGCGGTAGCAAAGTACCGAGGTAGTCAAGTACCACGGTACTCGTACCGCGGTATACAAGAGTTTTGGCTGATCAATACCGATACTAGTACCCATATTGCATTACAAATGGTGCAAGTAAGCTACCGCGGTGTTCCAGTCGTATTGCGGTACATCCTGTACCATCGACTGTAAAACTCATTTTTTGAATGGGGAAAATGACTAACATTGAAAGCTCAACACGAATTAGGTGAAAATCCAATGCAAACGTGGAGAACAGGCTAAAACATGGTGATTTCATATACAACCTTGCGGCTTTTGCTTTTAGTTTTGAAGTAACGCGGTAGGATACCGCGGTACAGAAGAGGGGTGCCCCTTGAGGTGGGTACGGATACCGCACCGGGTACCGCCGAAAGTGTACCGGTAACGTGGAACCACGATACTGCGGTACAAAACCGCGGTGTACCGCGGTACCGGTAGTACCGCTGCCGTCCCTGCTCTTGGGCCCCGCTACCGCAGGGCCGAGGAGGAGCCCAAACCTGAACAAAACCCACAACCCAAGAATGTTAAGAGGAAACGATTTTTTGTTGATGGTTTTGAGGAAGAATCAGGGCATGATACTGGCAGTCAACGCTGTGATGCAAAATGGAAGAATTTAGCTGGTAGATTGCAGCGCGCTAAGGGTGAGGTATGATGGCTCAGGATTTTGCCGATGTTTCAATCGCAAACCTCACTTTACCAAATCTCTCAATCATCCCACAAATCATTTTATAGCGTTCTATTCGTATGACTGACGAATCACGTGCCGTACACGGTCTTGTCTCTCGCAGCGCAAATGGTCGATACTCTAAATCTGGAGCCGCTCTGATCGTTTGGAGCCCCGGCATTGAGTCGATGCTGACCCTTGCAAAACGCGAAAGCAGCACACAAGGCAGTTTGCGAATTCCATCCGTAAAGGAGCTGAGGTGCAAGAAGTCATCGGTTTGCGAATGAACATGCAGTCAACCTCAAATGGGATTGCTTTCTGACAGGGACATTGACCTTGACATGACAGGAAGGCCAGTCCAAGGGGAGGTTCACGCCCCCAACGCCCGTATTGAACGACAAATCATTTTTAGCTTCACCCGCGTACGGGGAGCTGTAGCAGTTGACAGCGCAGGCGGACTGTATGATCTGCCGCAATCTCTCGGGCTAAAAGGGCTAGAAGCGCTTGGAGTTGTGCCAATATTTTTGAGACGGCTGCGTCCTGTATCTAAGCTTTGTCAAACGAGACTTGCACTGCGAGAGAAATTTGAGGTCCCGAGCCGCGGCGAGACTTGTTTGAGAGAGCACGCGTCGGTTGAGACCAGAGTCCGGGATTTAAGAATCCCGAAAAAACATGGGCCATGGATGACATGATGTTATGTTGTGCTGGTTTGTGTTTCAAAGGCAGAGTTGAAAAGAGCAGGCCAATGATGTCGGTGGTTATTTCAATTATGTGTACACTCTGGACTCCGCACGTGTGCTCTGGAAGAAATTGACAAAAGTTTTGGAGGTCATCCCGATAAAGGCGAAGGTAGCTTGCAAACGCTTGCTTTTCGTCATCACGTTCACCGGACTTGTTGGTGGTGTGTACACGTGTGAACCTGCATCATTGTGAACTGATGCATGTTAGGGATACAACCACAATTGTTGTTTTGGGATGGAAAGACACCCGAACCTGCTGGTTTGCAAAAGACCGGTTTGCGAGAAATGTCGTACATTGTTGTCCTCGACCTATTTCAGGGGCCTATTTTAGGCTAAGCAGATCAGCACTCGCCAAAAAAGGAATGACCCCTGTATCGACTCCAATCATCGGCGTACGCAAAGGTAGCAGTTCATTCCACCTGATTGGATGGCTGAAGTGGAAGGAAAACATCCAACGGCTTCCCGATCCGCAGTCGGGTGGGCTGGGAACAAATGAAAACACAGGAGAGATGAGCGACTGGCATTGTTTCGTGTCCATCACCCGGTCAAAATCAAAATATGATTTTCCGACCACAATTAGGCTCCCCTTATTCATGGGCTTGGCCAAGCAACCCCACGCGTTCCCCAAGCAATTGTGTCTTTTGTATCACTCACGAACCCATAGTTCCTGACTCCTCCGAACGACTCTCTATCGAATTGGACGAACAAATATTTTTAGTATGCAGCCCTTTTCCAGGGCTCCCCGTCGCCCCACTTCAACTTGTAATATTCTCGAACTCACTATTGGTCTACCACATACGCGCCCTCGCCGGGAGCTCCAATGATGCCGACCGTGATCTCTAGTGCCACCAAGGCATGGAAATTTGACTGCCACAACATGTACACGCAGTAACTTACTTTGCAACTGCTGCATGCACTTTCTTTCCCAGCAAATGCACAAAAGACTCGTTACAGTGCACCGTTTCTGCATTTACCAAAGTCGGTGCTTTTCTCATCAGTTCAGCCGTAAGATTTTTGTACATCATAGTCTTCAAATTTGTAAGATTCTTACAAAAAAATGAACAATGCGAACATGGATGTAAGTTGCAGTAGTTCCACCGCAGTACAACGCGTTATGTTTCCGCTATAAATCTGATTTCACCCGCTAGATGTGGGCCCTCGTCCTGCATTTCCTGGAGATTTCTTTTTAAGTCGAGAGGGCCCACTCTCAAGCCGCCTTGGAGCCGCGAGAGTCTAAACTCTCGTTGCGCAAGGACCGGGATATTTAACTACATAAGTGCGACTCCAAAGTTTCGTTTGACGAACCTTACCTGTATCACTAGTCCGCGATCAGTCGGTCTGTCTGTGTACAGACCATTGGTTAGAGGGCTGTCAGCTCCGCGACACCACGCACAAGTGGTGAAAGCACAGACGTGTGAGAGGACGGCAGCAGCCCGCGGGCACCATGTCTCCACCAGGTACTGTGAGGATGTCAGCGTCATTCCCACTGTGGTACGATCGAATGTTCCCATCCCGTCATTGCTTGAATACACTCCCACCCCCCTTTCTAACCTCACCCTTCTCCCACTCTGCGTTGTGCAACCGTCCACAGGTTTGCAAGCGCTGATTCAGGCAGCACAGGTAGGAAATTCGTCTGAGGTGGCCCGGCTCATCGCTGCTGATGCTGGTGGAGCCAACGTCCATGCCAGGGAAGAGGGCACTTTGCAAACAGCTCTCTTGGAAGCGGCAGTAGGAGGCCACGTGTCCATAGTCGAGATGTTGTATGAGGAGAAGTCCAACTTGAAGGCTGCAGACGCGTCGGGCAATACTGCATTTGCCTTGGCAGGAGCGAATGGACATCTGCAGAAGATTCGCGCACTAGTTGAGACGGGTGCGGATGTCCGCGTGAGGAACTATGCGCGAGAGACACCTCTCATCCTTGCTGCCAGGGGAGGTCACCTTAAGTGCGTCAAGGAGCTGGTGGAAAGGGAAGCGATGTCAACGAGACGGCACTGAACGGTAGTTGTAGCTTGATCGAAGGCCTGGAACAAAATCATTGGGATGTGGTTGATTGGCTGATCAAGGCTGGGGCGTCAACAGTTAAGACCATCCTGTGGGCAACTGCGGAACGAAGCCATGCCGACATTCGAAAGCTTGCAGGCGCTGGTGTTGGTCTCAAAGCTGATGATGGTGCAGAATCTCCACTTGCTCATGCTGCACGGGCTGGAGACTACCAGACAGCAAGCGCCCTGGTTGAGGCTGGGGCCATTCCAACCCCAGATGCACCTCACGAGGCAGCTT
The DNA here is from genome assembly GCA_023375785.1 of Penium margaritaceum. NCBI lineage: Eukaryota > Viridiplantae > Streptophyta > Zygnematophyceae > Desmidiales > Peniaceae > Penium > Penium margaritaceum. The sequence continues at coordinate 38,349 of SZWC01010536.1, read as the reverse complement.
TGAATGGGCACCAGAGCATCGCAGCCTACCTCGTGCATCAAGGTGCAGATGTGCAAGCTGCACTTGTGCGAGCGGTGGAATCTCCCGCAACCTGTGAACCCCCAGTCATCAAGCTTGTGGTGGCTGAGGGTGCACGAGGCGATGTCCTCACACCTAATGCAAAGTCTTTCTACATTCCAGGTCATTATGGGGGGTCAATTCGTGTGCGAGCCACCCCCCTTCATATCACCGCTTACAACGGCTTAAAGGCAGTGGTTGAAGCCTTGACTCTGACAGGTGCAGATGTGAGGATCAATGATTCGACTGGCCGTATCCCTTCCAAGTATGCCAAATGGAGAAACTGCACGAAAAGTGCCGCCTCACTCAAGAGATGGGTCAAGGAAGCAGTGCAAAAGAAGTAAAGTGTTTTAAAATTCTTCTCTCACACAAGAACACTTTTTGAGCTGGATAGTAGATTTGTAAATGCTTCAACTTGTCACTTAACAGCTTTGCTCCGTCTCATACACCCATGTGACTGGAGAAGTAGGGTACGACTGACTGGACATAGTGCATCTTTTCCCCAGCCACTTTTTGGTACAACAAACACACACCAGACACATACACACACACACACACACACACACACACACACACACACACACACACA
>SZWC01010536.1:26730-37334 GCA_023375785.1 Penium margaritaceum | reverse complement strand
TGTGTGTGTGTGTGTGTGTGTGTGTGTGCGTGTGTGTGTGTGTGTGTGTGTGTGTGTGTTTCTCTGTTTTTCTATCTTGTGCGTGAGTGCGTGTAAGCCCCTTCAAACGAGTTCCGAGGCGCGAGTAATGTATGCTTGAATGGGGGTGCTTCAAAAGCCTACAGAGGGCCTACAGACCCGAGTCGGAAAAATGCACCCGACCCATTTTTACGTCATTTGCGACTATGGTTGCTGTTTTGTGCGATATAGCGGGTTGACGGCGTTTAGTGCACAGATTGACGGTCTCACGCATGCCCACCAATCATATCTGGTTGTTTCAAGTTTTGGAAAACTATAACGAAAATCATAATGATGGCTAGGTGAACGTTAAAAGATTCAAAGATGAAAAGTGTGGTTCGCAAAGTTCATAGCATGTTAAGTATGACTATGTCCCTAGGACAAAGGCTACGTGACAATGGTGGAGATCGAGCCGTTGGAAATAGAAATTCCGCACAAAGTTGTATCTACGGCTCCCAGCCTTTCCTCTGGATTCAATCTACGTCAACTACAATCTGACTTGGCAAGCCAGACCCGATGGCAACCTCCTCTCGGCTCAGGCTCAACATCGACCCTTCTTGTCGTGTTTAACTATTTTTCAAAAGAAAGGGGCCAGCTTGTTAGTGATTTTGTACTAGCCTTCCGCAAAGGCCCGGGGTATCTAGTCCTGCCAGCTAGCCCCACGCTTGCGGCTGCTAATACCCCCAGGACCCCCCCTAAGCCACAGGCGATCGTCCAGGAAAACCTTGTCTTGCTGGCACTATTTTTTGCTGTTCTCCACGTGGCCGTCAAAATTACCAAGGCACGGCCGTCTGCTTGTTGGCCAGGGAAACAGAACAAACCCAAGGTTTGGCATGGTTTGAACTGGTACACTATTGTCCTGACGAGTCTTGAGTAGTAACGTGGGCTCCACGGGTAGGTCTCGCGTATACCTGTCCCCAAAGCGCGTCGAGTGGGACACGTGAAGTAGGCGACGTCGCGAACTTGTTTGAAGAGGCTTAAGCACGTGCGTGCGTATGTGTGCGTGTGTTTGTGTGTGTGTGTGTGTGTGTGTGTGTGTGTGTGTGTGTGTGTGTGTGTGTGTGTGTGTGCATGTTGCATGTGTTTGTGCGTGTTACAGTGTGTGTTTTCATGTGTTTGTGTTTCTTTGTGTCGTTTATGGTCAATCACTTCACATCTTTGCTCTATAAGAAGAGTGTACATGATAAAAGCATGTACTTTGGAAGATTCTGGGAAGCACACTTCTTATGTTGGCACAGTTCCACTGATCATTCCACTGAAAGCCAATCCTTCTTCAAATCCTCCAATTAAGGTCACAGCAGCAACCTTAAAAGTACTCACCTTAGAAGAACGCTTTGTTGTGAGACTGAAGGATCACTGGATAAGGTGTGTAAATTAATTTTTGGGAGACTAGGTCGTTGTTCTTGGTCCATGCAATGATCGAAAGCTCAGTCGTAATTTTTGTCATTTGAGTAACTACATTAGACATCAGTAACACATGACATTGTTGTTATAGAGTGAAATATTTCTTCGCATCCTTTGTCTTACTGTTTGCATTGGGGCTGTGCATTGGTAAGATCAAACTCGATGGCCAATGATGAGCATGTCAAGAACAATCAAAAACATATTTTTAGTATTTCAACTATGTCGCCACAAACTTCAACGAGAGTAGACAACAAAAACATTGTATTAATGAATCCAAGTACTACATTTTTGACGGACCATCAACTAGAATCTGGTGACCCTTACTGACCCTTACTGACCCATACGAGCAGTGTGAATGGGACCCACGTGCCTGGTAGGAAAATGCGAGCACTGGAAGTTTACATCCTGCTGCTTCAAGGGCCGCACAAATTTGAAATCCCTTGTGGTCAAAGCCGGAAAGTAAATGCGAGTCTCCAACCATGTTTTGTACTTCAGTGGCGGACTTTCTTGGACTAATGACTTCTTAGTAGTCAAACCTGTTTGAATACAACCTCTTGATAATTTATCCATTATGCCTACATGTTCAGAGGAATATATAGGAGCAGAATTCTTGAGTGACAGCTTCCTACCGAACGGCACCATCGGTTGTGCTTACGTAGATAGTGGTATGAAAGACGTGGGATCCTGTAAATCGACGTTCCAAAGCACCTGACCAGATTGCACTTTCATGCACATTTTTGCGTGCCTCAAGAAGGGACTTGTCATATAAATGTAGCCCAAATACTTATGGCACTGGGGGGGGGGGAGCAGATGTCAAATGCATTGAAGCATTCCCTCCAATACCCTCAATGCATGGAAGTTTGGTGGCCAATAAAGTAAAGTATTGTGCAAGATGATGTGTGGAACTGCAAAATTTGCTGTTTTTTTTCTTCGCAATGATACATCCAATCAAGGATCCACTTCTATTCAGTAAAAATGTAATGAAATTATACTAGCTCCACATGTACGACTGTTCACTGGCCATGTAAAATCACCAAGCACACTTTGCATTTGGAAGGGGAAGAGGTAACAGAAGCGAATGTATTCAAGGCGGTCCTCCGTCTAGCCTCCCGATATGGTTACTGTGTATTGGCTGAATGTTTGAGAAAATGCAGAGGAACATGCATGGACAGTGAAAATAGAAAATACACATGTCTCAAGCTTTGCGCCATAGCTTTGCGATTATGTGAATCAAGAGAGATCCTTACATGGAGCAAATGCTCTCACGTTGTAACAGGAATCAAGGAGGATATGAAAATGCAAAAGTTTGGCTCAGTGAACCATGAAGGCAGAAACTTTCAATGCACCAAGCCACTTTTGCCAGCAATTGAGTTGCAATGCATGCCATTAGGGGAGTGTCATGGCACAGAGTCCAAGAGTGCACTTTGGCGGGGAAAACCAATACTCAAGAACCTCCAAAAAAAGATAAATAGGGCTTCAACATTACCAAAGGCTGAAAAGCATGTGACTTGTTCCAAGAACACGTGATGCATGGAACCACTGTACTTGCGACAGCCTCAATCAGTTCCGACCGTTCCATGGTTGTATATCTCCATGCAGTTCTTGATTGCAGTTGATCATCACACTACAACAATTTCATAGGTTTCTCATCATGGTTGACTGCATGTTCCTAATGTTGTGACTCATCCCAACAATCACCTTAGGCACCAAAAATGGAACAGCATGGAGTTTCCTAAGCAACATCATGCAACTGTATGGAGTAAGCGTGGCTAGCCCACGTGGAACCAGGGGGAGCAGAGGAGATCACAGTGGTGGAAGCGACAATGACTCCCTCATCAACCTCAACAATTGAGTATGTCACAACTGTCCCCGCGGAGTTTGCACCAGTTGTCGATGATTTTAAGGGGTTTCCCCCAAATAACTGCCTCAAGAATCACCTCCACAATGCAGCGTCGATCATCAGACATACCTGATGCTGACAAGCAGACTAAAGGTCAAGGGGGCCTATCAGATGATAAGCCACAAGCTCATTCAGCTAAAAAAATAGCTGGACAAGATGCTTGGGCAGGGGTTCATTCGGCCATCCACGTTACCATACACAATACTTGTACTTGGTCCGTTCGAGGTGTTCGAAATGCAGACACCTGTGGTGGTGCGGTTGGCTCTTCTGCCTTCCATGGCAATCCACGACGTGTTCCACATCTCCAAACTCAAGCTTTACCATGATCCGGCCGAGCATTTTCCTGGCCGCAGTTCTGCACCTCCCCCTCCGGTGGTGATCGAGGGCGAGCAAGAGTTTGAGGTGGAGGCCATCCTTGACCACCGTCGTCGTGGCCGTGGATGGGAGTACCTGGTCAAGTGTAGGGGCTATGACGCAGCCTACAACTCATGGGAGCCTGCCCGCAACTTCAACGTTGGCGGGGTGAATGCCATCCTCCGGGACTATCAAGAGCAAACCGCTCGCTCCTAAAGAGGGAGGTAGTGTAAGCCGGACAGTGCCTACGGCACTGATTATGGCTTGTGGCTTCCTTGAATGTAAAAGATGACTGTGGATTTTGAATCTACAGGAAAAACCGTGCAAGATAAACCCAAGAACGGGGTCGATTCATCAAGAATTCAGGAAGATACGCCCGGCCAAAGGTTGGACCAGCCGAGAGGAAAAAGGTGAGGGAAAATCGTCCCCAAAGACCAAGGCTCAACCCTCGGAAGACCCAACAAGGCCGAAGCGCACCTTGGGGCCCAGATAGTCAATGACTCAAGGATCATTGAGGGCCAAGAGTGCTTTGGAACGGCGCCCCGGTGTGTTATTGCCAGAAAGGGCGCTTCGGGCGGCGGTCATCGCCGCTAGTGGTGCTGCCAGCAACAGATTACCGTGGTTCACGGAAACAGCCATATCTCGGCCGTTCCTCCATGGAATGATGCAATTCTTGGTGTGTTGGAAAGCTGGGAAGATGAGCTACGTGATGCTAAGGCAATAATGCTCATCCAAGGCCTGTACGGGTCCGCGCACGGCTCGGCGACCTCGGGTCGCCTAGGATGTGTCATCATGTACATAGAGTCTTGTATGTTGACACTTGAATAACAAGTACAGTTTACTCCCACTGTGCCACACGTGTTCCCGTCCTCCCCCTAGGTGATCCTATGCTTCCGCAAGCCCAGGTTGGTGTGCACCGGCTCTCCTTGGGCGCCGTTGCCGCCGGTTGGTGCCTACACCATCCGGTTGAGGCTAGCACACCATGGCCGGCGCCGTCCACACCATGCGGGTCGAGTCCGGTCTCTCCGATGGCTTCTACTTTGAAGACATGGCCTACATGACCTGGGTCTGGAACCAAATTCCCCACGGTCCCCTTCCCCGCCAGTCCACGCCGTACCAGCATTGGTGCAGTCAGCGCGTAGACCTCCGCACGGCTCGCGTCTGGGGCTGCGTGGCCGCAGTGTGGCTGCCCGCCCTCCAGCAGGGCGGCAAGCTCACCCCCCATGGACGTCCCTGCACCTTCCTCGGCGTCTCTCCTCAGTCGAAGGCCTGGCGCTTCTGGGATCCCTCCCGGCACTACATCATCGAGTCCCGGGTTGCACTCTTCTTCCGGGACCTGTTTCCTCGTGACCTCATTCGCTCTGGCTCGTCTGTGTCTATCCCGTCGCGTGGGGGAGTGAGTCCATCCTCCAGCCTGTCGCTTCCGGGTGACACATCCCCCAGTGCCTCTGAGCCGACAGCCCCAGTCGCGTCCGTTGGACCCTCCTGGCCAGCAGCCCCAGTCGCGTCCACTGGTCCCTCCAGACCGGCAGCCCCAATTGTATTTGCTTGCCCCTCCGGTCCGGCGGTCCCTGACGCGCCCGCCAGTCCCTCCGGGCCAGCAGCCCTAGTCGCGTCCGCTGGTCCCTCCGGACCGGCAGCCCCAGTTGTGTCCGCTGGCCCCTCCGGTCCGGCAGTCCCGGACGTGCATGCCAGTCCCTCCGGGCCAGTAGCCCCAATCGCGTCCGCTGGTCCCTCCGAACTGGCAGCCCCAGTGGTGTCTTCTGGCCCCTCCAGTCCCTTTGGACAAGTAGCCCCAGTCGCGTCCGCTGGTCCCTCCGGACCGGTAGCTCCAGTCGCGTCTGCTGGCCCATCCGGTCCAGCTACCCCTGTTGCATCCGCTAGCCCCTCCGGAGCGGCAAACCCGTCTGCCTCCACTGGCCCATCGGATTCAATGCCATCTCCGGCCTTACCACGCTACACATGTGGCCCAGGTGGCAGCCTCCGACCCAGATCGTCGACGAGTGTGCGGACTATCGCACCACGCTCCGTACCACCTCAACCCCCCGTTGCTCCACGTGTCTCCTCCACTCCCACGGTCGTGAGTGGGGACCTTGGTACCAAGGCCCTCGGCTTGACCACCTCGGCCATCATTCCAGACCTTCACCCGGGCTCCGCACTGGGCTACGCCATGCTCCATCACGAGCATCGGCACACTGCCGTGGCTGCACTCACGAACATCCCACCACGGGCTCGAGATGCACACGCTCTCTCAGTCCGTTCCACAGCACGTCCAAAGGACCCAGCCACCTTGTGCGAGGCACAAGCCTCTCCTGAGGCTGCACACTAGGACGCTGCCTGTGCTGATGAACTCGCTGCTATCCGACATAACCATGTGTACGACCTCGTCGACCTTCCTCTAGGTTGGAAGGCCATTGGTGCCAAGTGGGTTTTTGGGTGCAAGTGGAAGCCCGACGGGACCTTGGACAGATACAAGGCCCGCCTTACAGCCAAGGGGTTTGCCCAGATTCCTGGGGTCGACTACGACCAGGTCTTTTCCCTTATTGGCCGGTTCTCCACTAGCCGGGCGCTCTTCAGCCTGGTCGTTCAGCATGGGTGGGAGCTGCATCAGATGGATGTGAGCAACGCGTTTCTGCATGGCTCACTGGAGGGTGAGGAGCTCTACATGGTGCAGCCCCCAGGCTTCGACGACGACACTGGGAGAGTCTGGCGACTGCAAAAGGCCCTCTATTGCCTGTCGCAGTTGCCTCAGTGCTGGAACCAAGAAATCAGTAGCACGCTCCTTCGGGGAGGACTCCAGTGCAGCACCGCTGACCCCGCACTGTTTGTCAGTCCGCGAGGCTAGACTTTTGCCACTGTTCTAGTTTACGGCGACAATCTCCTCATGGCGTCGCCAGACACGGCTGCCATCCAGCGCGTCAAGGACTTGCTGCATGCCGCCTACCACATGAAGGATCTCGGATCTAGCGGAGTCTTCCTGGGCATGGAGCTCGAGCATGATCGCTCCCAGGGCATCCTGCACATCCACCAGGCCGCCTATGTGTAGACTCTGTCCACCCGCTTTGCGGAGGACCTGCCACTCGTGCCGAGCGCATCCTCACCCATGTCAGGCGACGGCCAGGTGAAGCTGAAGAGTTCTGACCGAGCTGTTGTGGGGGAGCCAGTTGACGTGACCACGTACCTGCGAGTCATCGCGTCACTGATGTTCCTAACAACGACGACGCACCCAGACATCGCATGCGCCGTCAACCTCCTAGCCCAGTTCTCTCAGGAGCCTCGTCACCTCCACTATGAGGCTGTGATCTGAGTACTGCGCTATGTTGTCTCGACTCCTCGACGAGGTCTCGTTTTCCGCCGACAGCCGTCTGTGGTCGCGGTGGGATACACCAACAGTGACTGGGCCGGCAGTCCGGACGGTAAGAGTCGCACAAGCTTAATCTTTCTGATTGGTGGCACAGCTATGTCCTGGGACAGTGGCAAGCAGGGGTGCATTGCACGCAGCACTACGGAGGCTGTGTACGTGGCTCTTGGCTCAGGCGCGTGTGAGAGTGTGTTACTGTGTCGTTTATTGTCCGAGTTGCGTCAGCCTGTTGCGTCCATCACTTGCTTTGTGACAATGAGAGTGCCATGGCCATCGCCGACAATGACGTCGTGCATCTCACACGCACAAAGCACATCAACGTTGAGTATCACTATGTGCGTTCGTTGTTGCATGACGGCAGCATCAGCATTGTGAGGGTTGAGACAACACGACAGTTGCTTGACTTCTTGACCAAGGCACTGAAGCGTGACTCGTTCAAGAAGGCTGTGAGTTCGGTCGGCGTGCGTCTGTGAGTTGCTCTCTTTTTCCCTACTTGCATCTCTACGTGGTCTGGGGGAGTCTGGTCGTTTTTTGTGTCTCTGCCTGCACATGTGCACTATGCCTGTGAGTCATGGGGAAGTGTTGGTTTTCGCGCATCTCTCATTGTACTCTGTTGTGTCCTCCCGACTTGTGTACATCGGCGTGAAGATGTCTGACGGCGAAACTCGACGCCGCTGGAGTGTCGCTAGGTGGAGCCGCCGCATGCTGAGGCCTACGCACCGTTCGTTGAAGCCTCCTCCCTACGGCGATGCGCTCAGCTCCATCTGCAGGCCTCCAGGGCGGTCAGGCCGCCGGCGGTCAGTGTCACTGTAGATGTTGTTTCCATGCACTCAGCATTGTTTCTGGTTGTGGCATTGCGCCTGCATCGTCATGCTATGCCTAGGGTCCATGTCTCATGCTGTGTGGCCTTGCCTGACGTCACTCAGTGTCGTAGGCACTGCCCGGGTTCGGGCAGCAATAACTCTTTGCTACTATTTTTCTAGCTGATTCTGACCTCACGACTGCGTTCGCATCGTCGGTATCATGGTATGGTCCAGTTTTCGGGCAAAACGGACAACGCCCGGGTTTTGGGCTGTCGGGCGTCTGGTACGTCTCACCAAGAAAACCCTGCCTGCCAGGAAAAAGGTCTAGGACTATCTTCTGATTGGCTGGTTAGCTGAGTAACAAGTTCTACATTAGTGGGTTTTGGTTTGTGTGGCTTCCACCCGTCACGACCGACACTTCTCCTTTACCGATATACCCACATTCGGGGTATGTGGCAGAGGAGGGTGTGACGACACGATGGGCCTCCGGACTGCACCGAGACCTCTCCAGCACCTACGACAGTACCGGCGAGACGCAGTCAATGCGTTCCGGCAGCCATGTGGGCTTGTCAGGAGGTAGGAGAGTTTTCTCAGTGGGTTGAGACCCGCGCACCCGGTTGACTGTACTGGTGCGACGAGGAGACCCGATGGCTGTTGTGGGGCTTCCGATGGTCGGAAAGCCGTCTGTGATGTCTGGACGTTGATTCCGAGATTTTTTGGCACTGCTCATATTTTCTTGGTGGTCGAGACCCGTGCACTCGGAGAGCTGTTCTGGTGCCTCAAGGAGACCACCTTTGTTGCTCTCGTGGTCTATGAAGTGTGTTCTCCATGTTGACTCATTTGGGTTCAGCAGGGGTGACGGGGCCCTGTGCAGTTAGCTGCCAACGCCCCTATGTAAGCCCGCGAGGGGCTCATTTTTAAACTTTCCTTGTTCTTTATATTTTGCATTCTAGACTTAGCCAAATTCTTGCCGTCTTGCATCGCACTCACACACAGAGCTCATGTTCATTTTATCATGGGCCTGCATGCCCTAATTTACTTCCGCTTTGGTATCAAAGCACAGGGGGGCGTGTGAGCAGCAGAAGCAGCAGTAGTGGGCGGAACGCATAGAGAACGCGCCACGTGGTGCCACGCTAGCAGTAGCTTCAGGGAGCGCGAAACGATTGCAAGTCAACGCCACAGGGACCGTGTGCCGCAAAAAGGAGCCATAGCAACTATGGCGGCAACAGCACAAGCAATAGCAGCAGCAGCCACTACAGCAGCGGCGGCAGCAGCAGCAGCGTGTAGTAGCGTCAGCAGCAACAGCATGTAGCAGCAGTAGCAGCAGCAGCTACTGTAGCAGCGGTGGCAGCAACAGCAGCGTGTAGCAGCGACGGCAACAGCAGCAGCGTGCAGTAGCAGCAGCTGCAGCGGCAGCAGCCGCGGCAGCAGCAGCAAGCAGTAGCAGCAGCTGCTGCGCAGAGCGGTAACAGTAGAAGCATCTACCGCAGCAGCGGCGATAGCAGAAGCAGCGTGTAGCAACTGTTGAACAGAGTAGTAACAGCAGAAGCAGCTACTGCAGCAGCGGCAATAGCAGAAGCAGCGTGTAGCAGCTGCAGCCACGGCGGCAGGAGCAAGCAGCAGCTACTGCTGTTGCGTAGAGCAGCAGCAGCTGCTGCTACGTAGAGCAGCAGCAGGAGCAGCAAAAGCAGTAGTAGCAGCAGAAGCAGCAGTAGCAGTAGAAACCGCAGCAGCTGTACCTGCCGCTGCAGCTGCTGCTGCCGCTGTGAGGAGGGCCTCGCAGCCCTCCTCTGAGGGGGGGGGGCTCTGAGGGGGGCTGTCGGCCCCGTTCATACCCCCCCCCGCTCTTTGTCTTTCCCTTCTCAACGGGGCCCTCGGAGGGCCCCGTCGAGCCCCTCCGAGGGGCCCTTCGGAGGGGGCCCGTCCGCCCCGTGGGTCCCCTTGGCCCGTCGGCCCCGTGGGCCCCCTTGGCCCCGTCGGCCCCGTTGGCCGATCGACGGAGGGGCCGGGTCAGAGGGGAGGACAAGACCCCCTCCCCTTGCTCCCTCCTCACCCCCCACACCCACTCGCTCACTCGCTCGCACACCGAGCGAGCGCGCGAGCGTGCATGGGAGGGAGGGCCGGACAAGTCGGACACTCCCCCCCCTCCCTCCTCCCCTTCTCCTTGTTTTCTCCGTTCGCCCACCTTACGGGCAATCGAGAAAAAGGGGGTGGGGGCGAGTAACAAAAAGTTATGAAAAAGGTACGCCTGAGGCGAGTGAAGAAAAAAAGAGGAAGAAGAAAAGAGAACGGCAAGGTCTTAAGGTGAGCAGAGGGTAGAACTACAGCAAAACGAGATGGAGGGTGAGGGCAATGAAAAAAAACAGAAAGGGGGGCCTGAGGACTAGAGAATAACATTTTTAAAGGTAATCTTCCACCTATCACTGCCGCAATAGCCGCAGCTTCATAGCCACAGTAGTAGCATCAGGCGGTGGAGTGTGGACGACTACTTAGTGCGACGGCTGCACAAGGGCTTGCACTTTCGCCTTCAGAGCCGACATTGGACTGTCGATGGCAACGATCTCTGCTTCGAGATGCGTCGTGGACGGGCGTCTTTTGGGACCCGTGGATTGGTGCGTGCACTTCATCCCGTAGGATCGACGGCGGATTCGAGTCTTACCAGCTTCGAGGGCTGGATCGTCTACCGCTTGGAGCAGCAGCCACACCTGCAGCCGCTACCCCTTCT
>SZWC01010536.1:3092-23822 GCA_023375785.1 Penium margaritaceum | reverse complement strand
CAAAGGAAGAAGGTGTAAGAACCTTTGTGAGCTTTTCGGTTTCGCGGCTTCTCTGCCGGAGGTGGTTAGCTCAGTAGCTAACACATCTGCCCAGGGGGAGTGTTGTGTGGACCTCGACCTGACGGGACATCATGGGAGATGCATGGCGAGGTCCATGCTTTGTTGTGAGCATCTACAGCATCCCGCATGTGGCTCATGCTNCGTCGCTCCAGCTCTCCTCTTTTGGTAGTACACCCTTGTGTCCCAAGGTGTGCTATCCCGTATCAGAGGCCAGCTCCGCCACTTCATCCACGCACGCGTGCTGCTCGCCCATTCCCTTTCCTCCGGCATACATAGATGCATCGTGGTAGAGCGGAGATTGGTGAGACTGTGAGTTGGGACCCTTGGCAGTCACACGAGGACTGGTATACCCCAGGTGATGCAGATTCGTGTGACGAGTCATAGCCGGAGAAACCACTTCGTCTTTGAGGGAGGGAGTCGACTCGCACGTGAGAGGGGGAGCTATCTCTTCATGTTGGACACACCACATGACTCATCGCCCAGGATCTGTTCAACTACGACATCAGCATCTCCATCGAGGACATCGCTGCCAGGTTCATCTGCCCAGGGGGAGTGTTGTGTGGACCTCGACCTGACGGGACATCATGGGAGATGCATGGCGAGGTCCATGCTTTGTTGTGAGCATCTACAGCATCCCGCATGTGGCTCATGCTGCATGCGTGCACAGCCGCATGTACATGGTAGCAGCCTGTTGGTCGAGACCCGGACACTTGGTGCGTTGTACCAGTGTCACGAGGAGACCATGTGATCGTGTGTCTTGTTGTGTGGCTACACTGTGTGTGGCATGTGCATGCGAGCTGTTGGTCGAGACCCGGACACGTGATGCGTTGCACTCGTGTTACGAGGAGATCCTCCCATGATCCTGTGTTTGGATGATGCCACCATTGTGTTGGATTGCTCGTAGCGGTCGAGACCCGGGCCCTGGTACCGCCAGTGTCACGAGGAGACCATCTTGTTGCCTGACATGTGTGTGATGGGCATTACACTGGTTTGTGCACGTGTGCATCCCTCCTCTCATGGTCGAGACCCAGACACTTGGTAGCTTGTGCCAGTGTCTAGGGAGACCTTAGGTGAGTAGCAAAGGTGTGTATGTATGATGACCTGGTGCATATTGTGGTTTGGCATACGTTGTTCCATGCCTTCGTTCATTCGTTCTGGCATGGATGGCTATGTCAGCCAAGGGGAGTGTTGGTTTGTGTGGCTTCCACCCGTCACGACCGACACTGCTAGTTTACCGATATACCAACATTCGGGGTATATGGCAGAGGAGGGCGTGACGACACGACGGGCCTCCGGACTGCACCGAGACTTCTCCAGCACCTACGACAGCGCCGGTGAGATGCGGTCGATGCATTTCGGCAGCCATGTGGGCTGGTCAAGAGGTAGGAGAGTTTTCTCGGTGGGTTGAGACCCGCGCACCCGGTTGACTGTACCCGTGCGACGAGGAGACCCGATGGCTGTTGTGAGGCTTCCGATGTTCGGAAAGCCGTCTGTGATGTCTGGACGTTGATTCCAAGATTTTTTGGCACTGCTCATATTTTCTCGGTGGTCGAGACTCGGGCACTCGGAGAGCGGTTCCGGTGCCTCGAGGAGACCACCTTTGTTGCTCTTGTGGTCTATGTAGTGTGTTCTCCCTGTTGACTCATTTGGGTTCAGCAGGGGTGACGGGGCCCAGTGCAATTAGTTGCCGACGCCCCTATATAAGCCCGCTGAGGACTCATTTGTAAACTTTCCTTGTTCTTTATACTCAGCGTTCCAGACTTGGCCAAATTCTTGCCGTCTTGCATCACACTCACACACAGAGCTCATGTTCGTTTTTGCATGGACCTGCTAGACAGAAATGCTAGGCAGCAGGTTGGGGCAGCACCGTTGTTGATGCAACGTGCGGGCTTCCACGCTAGTTGCTTAAGTCAGCTGCCCACTCAGTCTATTGCTCTAGAGACCAAGTCTGGAAGCTCTGGGTTTGTTACTCAGAAGTGCGCGCGCAAGTGTTAGCGCCAGAAAGCAGCGAGAAACTGAAAGTAACTGATTAGCAATCAAGAATGAACAGCAATGGGAGACCCCTCCAAGTTCTAGCTCCTGCCCAGCTCTGTAGAGCTTGTTGCTCAGCTAAGCAGCCAATGAGGAAATAGACCTATGTTCAGGCAGGCATGGTTTTCTCGGTGAGCCCTACCAGACAGCAGGCAGCCCAAAACCCGGGCGTCGTCCGTTTTGTCTGAAAACTAGACCATACCATAAAACCAACGCTACAAACGAAGTCATGCGGTCAGAAACAGCTAGAAAAATAGTAGCAACAAGTTATGGCTACCCGAACCCAGACAGCGCCTACGGCATGGCCTTGTTGGGCATCATGGACCACCATGGTCCATGATGCCGAACAAGGCCATGCAACATTCAACAAGGACCCTAGGCAGAGCATGACGATGCAGATGCAATGGGACGCGCTGGACGCATGCAGAAAGCAACTACGGTGGCAGTGACCGCCGGCAGCACGACCGCCGAGGAGGCCTGCCGATGGAGCTGAGCAACTCGCCAAAGAGAGGAGGCTCCAACGAACTGCGAGTAGACCTCAGCATGTGTCGGCTCCACCGCACGATACTCCATCAGCGTTGAGTCTCGCCGTCAGTCATCTGCACACCGATGTACACAAGCCGGGAGGACACAACAGAGCACAATGAGAGATGCGCAAAAACCAACACTCCCCCATGACTCACAGGCATAGTGCACATGGGCGGGCAGAGAGATGGTCAACATCGAGACTCCCCCAGGGAACGCAGAGACGCAGGCAGAGACAAAGAGGGAAACTCACGGACGAACGCCGATTGAACACACAACCTTCTTGAACGAGTCGTGCTTCAGTGCCTTGGTTAGAAAGTCAGCCAGCTGCCGTGTTGTCTCAACCCACACGATGCTGATGCTGTCGTCATGCAACAACGAACGCACATAGTGATACTCAACATTGATGTGCTTTCTGCGTGTGTGATGCACACCGTCATTGTCGGCGATGGCCATGGCACTCTCATTGTCACAATGCAAGGTGATGGATGAGACAGACTGGCGTAACTCGGACAAAAGACGGCGCAACAATACACTCTCACACACGCCTGAGCCAAGGGCCATGTACTCAGCCTCAACAGTGCTCTGTGCAATGCACCCCTGCTTGCCATTGTGCCAGGACACAACTGTGCCACCGATCAAAAAGATCTAGCCCATGCAACTCTTACCGTCTGGACTACCGGCCTAGTCACTGTCGGTGTAGCCCACTACGACGACGGACGGCTGGCGGCGGAACGTGAGACCTCGCAGAGGGGTCGGGACGACATAGCGCAGCCCTCGGATCGTGGCCTCGAAGTGGAGGTGACGCGGCTCCTCAGAGAACTGGGCCAGGAGGTTGACAGCGAACGCGATGTCTGGACGTGTCGTCGTTGCCAGGAACATCAGTGACCCGATGACCCCCACATACGTGGTCATATCAACTGGCTCCCCCACAACAGCTGGGTCAGGACTCTTTAGCTTTACTTGGCCATCGGGTGACATGGCTCAAGATGTGCTAGGCACGAGGGGCAAGTCCTCGGCGAAGCGAGCAGACAGGGTCTGCACATAGGCAGCCTATTGGACATGCAGGATGCCCTGGGAGCAATCATGCTCGAGCTCCATGCCCAGGAAGACTCGGGCAAACCCGAGATCCTTCATCTGGTAAGTGGCGTGCAGCAAGTCCTTGACACACTGGATGGTGGCCGTGTCTGGTGACGCAATGAGGAGATCGTCGACGTAGACCAGAACTGCGGCGAAGGTCTGACCTTGCAGGCTAACAAACAGGGCGGGGTCAGCGGTGCTGCGCTCGAGGCCGCCACGGAGAAGCGTGCTGCTCATCTCCTAGTTCCAGCACCAAGACGACTAGTTCAGGCCATAGAGGGCCTTCCGTAGCCGCCAAACTCTCCCAGTGCCGTCGTCAAAACCTGGGGGCTTCACCATGTAGAGCTCCTCACCCTCCAGTAAGCCATGGAGGAACGGGTTGCTCACGTCCATCTCATGCAGTTCCCACCCATGCTTGGCAACGAGGATGAAGAGCGTCCGGCTAGTAGAGAACCGACCGACTGGGGCAAAAATCTGGTCCTAATCGACCCCAGGGACCTGAGCAAACCCCTTTGCTATGAGGCGGGCCTTGTACTTGTCCAAGGATCCGTCANTGCCTTCGTTCATTCGTTCTGGCATGGATGGCTATGTCAGCCAAGGGGAGTGTTGGTTTGTGTGGCTTCCACCCGTCACGACCGACACTGCTAGTTTACCGATATACCAACATTCGGGGTATATGGCAGAGGAGGGCGTGACGACACGACGGGCCTCTGGACTGCACCGAGACTTCTCCAGCACCTACGACAGCGTCGGTGAGATGCGGTCGATGCATTTCGGCAGCCATGTGGGCTTGTCAAGAGGTAGGAGAGTTTTCTCGGTGGGTTGAGACCCGCGCACCCGGTTGACTGTACCCGTGCGACGAGGAGACCCGATGGCTGTTGTGAGGCTTCCGATGTTCGGAAAGCCGTCTGTGATGTCTCGACGTTGATTCCAAGATTTTTTGGCACTTCTCATATTTTCTCGGTGGTCGAGACTCGGGCACTCAGAGAGCGGTTCCAGTGCCTCGAGGAGACCACCTTTGTTGCTCTTGTGGTCTATGTAGTGTGTTCTCCCTGTTGACTCATTTGGGTTCAGCAGGGGTGACGGGGCCCAGTGCAATTAGTTGCCGACGCCCCTATATAAGCCCGCTGAGGACTCATTTGTAAACTTTCCTTGTTCTTTATACTCAGCGTTCCAGACTTGGCCAAATTCTTGCCGTCTTGCATTACACTCACACACAGAGCTCATGTTCGTTTTTGCATGGACCTGCTAGACAGAAATGCTAGGCAGCAGGTTGGGGCAGCACCGTTGTTGATGCAACGTGCGGGCTTCCACGCTAGATGCTTAAGTCAGCTGCCCACTCAGTCTATTGCTCTAGAGACCAAGTCTGGAAGCTCTGGGTTTGTTACTCAGAAGTGCGCGCGCAAGTGTTAGCGCCAGAAAGCAGCGAGAAACTGAAAGTAACTGATTAGCAATCAAGAATGAACAGCAATGGGAGACCCCTCCAAGTTCTAGCTCCTGCCCAGCTCTGTAGAGCTTGTTGCTCAGCTAAGCAGCCAATGAGGAAATAGACCTATTTTCAGGCAGGCAGGGTTTTCTCGGTGAGCCCTACCAGACAGCAGGCAGCCCAAAACCCGGGCGTCGTCCGTTTTGTCTGAAAACTAGACCATACCATAAAACCAACGCTACAAACGAAGTCATGCGGTCAGAAACAGCTAGAAAAATAGTAGCAACGAGTTATGGCTACCCGAACCCAGACAGCGCCTACGGCATGGCCTTGTTGGGCATCATGGACCACCATGGTCCATGATGCCGAACAAGGCCATGCAACATTCAACAAGGACCCTAGGCAGAGCATGACGATGCAGACGCAATGGGACGCGCTGGACGCATGCAGAAAGCAACTACGCTGGCAGTGACCGCCGGCAGCACGACCGCCGAGGAGGCCTGCCGATGGAGCTGAGCAACTCGCCAAAGAGAGAAGGCTCCAACGAACTGCGAGTAGACCTCAGCATGTGTCGGCTCCACCGCACGATACTCCATCAGTGTTGAGTCTCGCCGTTAGTCATCTGCACACCGATGTAGACAAGCCGGGAGGACACAACAGAGCACAATGAGAGATGCGCAAAAACCAACACTCCCCCATGACTCACAGGCATAGTGCACATGGGCGGGCAGAGAGATGGTCAACATCCAGACTCCCCCAGGGAACGCAGAGACGCAGGCAGAGACAAAGAGGGAAACTCACGGACGAATGCCGATTGAACACACAACCTTCTTGAACGAGTCGTGCTTCAGTGCCTTGGTTAGGAAGTTAGCCAGCTGCCGTGTTGTCTCAACCCACACGATGCTGATGCTGTCGTCATGCAACAACGAACGCACGTAGTGATACTCAACATTGATGTGCTTTCTGCGTGTGTGATGCACACCTTCATTGTCGGCGATGGCCATGGCACTCTCATTGTCACAATGCAAGGTGATGGATGAGACAGACTGGCGTAACTTGGACAAAAGACGACGCAACAATACACTCTCACACACGCCTGAGCCAAGGGCCATGTACTCAGCCTCAACAGTGCTCTGTGCAATGCACCCCTGCTTGCCATTGTGCCAGGACACAACTGTGCCACCGATCAGAAAGATCTAGCCCATGCAACTCTTACCGTCTGGACTACCGGCCTAGTCACTGTCGGTGTAGCCCACTACGACGACGGACGGCTGGCGGCGGAACGTGAGACCTCGCAGAGGGGTCGAGACGACATAGCGCAGCCCTCGGATCGCGGCCTCGAAGTGGAGGTGACGCGGCTCCTCAGAGAACTGGGCCAGGAGGTTGACAGCGAACGCGATGTCTGGACGTGTCGTCGTTGCCAGGAACATCAGTGACCCGATGACCCCCACATACGTGGTCATATCAACTGGCTCCCCCACAACAGCTGGGTCAGGACTCTTTAGCTTTACTTGGCCATCGGGTGACATGGCTCAAGATGTGCTATGCACGAGGGGCAAGTCCTCGGCGAAGCGAGCAGACAGGGTCTGCACATAGGTAGCCTCTTGGACATGCAGGATGCCCTGGGAGCAATCATGCTCGAGCTCCATGCCCAGGAAGACTCGGGCAAACCCGAGATCCTTCATCTGGTAAGTGGCGTGGAGCAAGTCCTTGACACACTGGATGGTGGCCGTGTCTGGTGACGCAATGAGGAGATCGTCGACGTAGACCAGAACTGCGGCGAAGGTCTGACCTTGCAGGCTAACAAACAGGGCGGGGTCAGCGGTGCTGCGCTCAAGGCTGCCACGGAGAAGCGTGCTGCTGATCTCCTGGTTCCAGCACCAAGACGACTAGTTCAGGCCATAGAGGGCCTTCCGTAGCCGCCAAACTCTCCCAGTGCCGTCGTCAAAACCTGGGGGCTGCACCATGTAGAGCTCCTCACCCTCCAGTAAGCCATGGAGGAACGGGTTGCTCACGTCCATCTCATGCAGTTCCCACCCATGCTTGGCAACGAGGATGAAGAGCGTCCGGCTAGTAGAGAACCGACCGACTGGGGCAAAAATCTGGTCCTAATCGACCCCAGGGACCTGAGCAAACCCCTTTGCTATGAGGCGGGCCTTGTACTTGTCCAAGGATCCGTCAGGCTTCCACTTGCGCTGAAAGACCCACTTGGCTCCAATGGCTTTCCGACCTGGAGCGAGGTCGACGAGGTCATACACGTTGTGCTGCCGGATAGCAGCGAGCTCCTCGGCGCAGGCAACATCCCAATGTGCGGCCTCAGGAGAGGCTCGAGCCTCGCGTAGGGTGGCTAGGTCCTCCAAGCTCGCTGTGGACCGGACTCAGAGGGCGTGTGCATCACGAGCCCCAGCTGGGATGCGGGCGAGTGCAGCCATAACAGCATGCCGATGCTCGTGATGAATCATGGCGTAGCCCAGTGCAGAGCCCGTGTAAAGGTCTACGATGATGGCGGAAGAAGTCAAGCCAAGAGCCTTTGTACTAAGGTCCCCACTCACGGCCGTGGGAATGGAGGAGACACGTGGAGCCACAGGAGGTCGAGGCAGCACGAGACGCAGTGCGACGGTCTGCGCGCTCACTGTCAGCCGAGGTGGGAGGCTGCCGCCTGGGCCACGTGTGTAGCGCGATCGGGCACGTGATGGTTCTGAGTCTGATGGGCCAACGGAGGCGGACGGGGCTACTGGTCGGGATGAGCCAGCAGATGCGACAGCCGCCACTGGCCTAGAGGGGCCAGCGGACGTGACAGGGGCTGCTGCGCCGGAGGGGCCTGCGGACGCTACCGGGGCTGCCAGCCCAGAGGGGCGAGCGGACGCGAATGGGGCAGCTGGTCCAGAGGGGCCAGCGGACGCGACAAGAGCTGCTAGCCCGGAGGGGCCAGCGGCCACAATAGGCGTTGCTGGCTCAGAGGCGCCAGCGGATGCGACTGGGGCAGCTGGTTTGGAGGGGCCAGCGGACGGGACTGGAGCAGCTGGTCCAAAGTGGCCAGCGAACACGACGGGGGTAGCTGGCTCGGAGGGGCTAGCGAACGCGACAGGGACTGTTGGCCCGGGGGGGCAGAGGACGCGACAGGGGCTACCGGCTCAGAGGGACGGAGTGATGTGTCATCCGGAAGCGACAGGACGAAGGACGGACTCACCACTCCCCCACGCGACGGGAGGGACACGGATGAGCCGGAGCGGATGAGGTCACGGGGAAATAGGTCCTCGAAGAAGAGGACATCGCGGGACTCGACGATGCAGTGTCGGGACGGGTCCCAGAAGCGCCAGGCAATAGACTCACGAGACACACCAAGGAAGGTGCAGGGGCGTCCGCGAGGGGCGAGCTTGCCGCCCTTTTGTGGGACGGGTAGCCACACAATGGCCATGCAGCCCCAGAGACGCGAGCCGGGCGGACGTCAGCGCGTCGATCGCACCAGTGTTGGTATGGCGTGGACTGGCGGGGAAGGGGACCGTGGGGAATCCGGTTCCAGACCCAGGTCATGTAGGCCATGGCTTCAAAATAGAAGCCATCATAGAGACCGGACTCGACCTGCATGGTGCGGACGACGTCGGCCATGGTACGGTTCCACCGCTCGGAGACGCCATTCTGGGCGGGTGAGTAGGGCGCAGACGTCTCATGCTGGATCACGCGGGTGGCAAGAAAGGTCGTGGCCTCATCCATGTACTCTCCACCGCGATCGGAGCGAAACCGGCAAAGAGAGTGGCCACACTCGCGCTTTGCGAGGACAAGCCAGTCCTGAATGGCTTGGGCGACATCGCTCTTCTGCCGAAGGTAGAAGACCCAACGGTAGCGAGAGTAATCGTCCGTAAGGGTGAGGACATAGCGACTATGCTCACCGACGGACTCGGTGGGGAGAGGGCCCATGACGTCCGAGTGGACAAGGTTGAGAGGGGCGGATGCACGGGAGTAAGACAAGGGGTACGTGGACCAGTGCATCTTTCCCTGAGCGCAGTCAATGCACTCAGTGGGGCACAGGAGAGGAAAAGTCTCCAGGTCAAGGCTCTTGGCCGGCTGGGTGCGGAGCATACTCTCTACGGCGGCAGAGTGGACGTGGCAAAGGCGATGGTGCAAGAGGCGGGTGTGCTGAGGGGAAAGCGTACTAGTGACAAACACATGGCCTGTGGCGGCCGACGGGGTGAAGACAGGAGGAGAAGAGGAGAGGCGAGGAACGTGCCACAGTTTGCCACGGGCGGTGGCGTGTAGTACGACAAGACCAGACGAACGCAACGACACAGTGTTGACACCACGCGAGTGCACAACGTCCATGCTCATGTGGTCAAGGGTTGTCAGAGACAGGAGGCTGAGCTCCAGACCAGGGACAAAGAGGACATCGGTCGGAAAGATGTCACTTGCAGGACCACGGCAACGAACGACGCCAACACCACGGACAGGAAACACTTGTCCAGAACCCGTCCCCATACCGGAGACATTGCCTACAGGACCGAGCATACTATAGGCCTCACGCGAGGCTGTCATGTGATGCGTGGCCCCGGAGTCGATGATCCACGTCTCAGCAGGGTCCTGGACAAGGGTTGCGAGATCGCTAACGGTCACATGGCAGCAAGCAAGAGACACGGACGCGGTGGAAGGAGGCGCGAAACAAGACTGCCAATCGTCAACCAACGCAATGTCGTCAAGGAGTGGGGTGGAGGAGACCACGGGAGACCACGAGACAGATGAGGAAACGAGACACGACCGCAGCTTAGTCTCAATCATGCAGGGCAGGGCAGGAGGGAAGGAGGTGACACAACTCGCGCTTCCCTGGGGAGGAGGGCGAGGCAGGCCAAGCTGGAGCGCGATGAATTGCTCCAGCTAACGCTCATGGGAGGATGGCCGGGGAGTGTAGACAGAGTGCACAGTGATGGCGGCGGAGCTCGGGTAGTAGGAGGACTGAGCCGGCGAAGGGAGCGGAGGCGCCGACGGCGGTTGGTAGTACTGCTGCGACGCGATGTCTACGGGACAAGCGGAGCTGTCAGAGTGGCAGAGCTGCTGGACGAGGTCGGAGTGTCAGGGCCAGCAGCAGCAACGGCGGCAGAGGCGAGACGGCGCTCCCGCTGGCAACGCATGGTGGCGATGACGCGCGCCTTGTCCGTTGGGAGAGGGCACGTGTACCACCCGTGCCCGGGCTGGCCACAATTGTGGCAGACCGAGCCACCACCGCTGGACCAGGTTGACGACTGTTGCTGCAGCTGTTGCGGTGGACCCTTGCCTTTCTTGTTCCGGCTTTTCTTCTTCTTCCCCGAAGATGATGAGGTAGCTACGGCGGGAGAGGCAATGGCCATGGAGGCACCGACAGGGGAGGCAACAGCAGGGGATGCAAGAGCCTCCGTGCGATGGAGCTGGGAGTCCTGGCAAGCTTCCTCAATGCGGAAGAAGAGCTCATATGCCCAGGGCATGAGGGTACCCTGGGCCCGCCATGGTGGAGAGGCGTCCTCGGGGTAGTGTACGAAGACGTTTGCGTACGTGCTGGTGGCGCCGCGCTTGATGGTGAGGAGCGCGGAGAGAGGGGGCGGAGCAGACTTGCCGAGAAGACGAAGGATGTCCTCCGTCCGCTGCCAGTAGGCAGTGACCATCTCGGTCTCCCCCATGTGCAGGGAGTTGAACTCCCGGAGTAGAGTGCTTATCTTAGCGTCACTACATAGGTGATGGGGCCTGGTGAGGACGTGCCATGCGGCCGCAGGGTGTGGGATGTCGCCAGCGGTGAAGTCGCTGAGGAAAGGCTCTAGGACCAGGCGGGAAGCTAGAAGTGGGCCCTGGGACAAGGGCACGGACGGCGTGACCAGCGTCATACAATTGATCGGCCTAGGTGGAGTTGTAAGGGAGAGTGTAGTTTGCCCACAGGCCCTCACCCTGTGCCCAGATCCGGAAGCTAAGCTCCCAGCTCCGGAACTGCTCGCCGGCCTGAAGCGGCGGCGGCGGCGTCTCAAATTCCTTCTGCCTGCGGCCAGCACCCTGAGTGGGGCCAAAGACGGAGGTCACTGTCTGCCGCTGGCGCTGAGTCTGCTGATGTGCCAGGTAGAACGTGGCAGGAGACATAGCGAGGCTGGCGTGCACTGGAGGGATGAACGACGGTAGCACACTGTAGCGCTAGAAGCTGCTGCGTCAAGGCGGTGAGCTATTGTTGAAGAGCAACGAGGGGGTCAGGGTTGCCGCCGATGACACCAGTGGGTTGCTATTGCTGCTGCTACCATTGCTGCTGCTGCTGCTATTGGTGGTAGTGGTGGTGCTGCTGCTGCTGCTGCCACTGCTGCTACTGCTACTACTGCCGTTGCTGCTGCTCCTGCTACTGCTGCTGCTGCTGCTGCGGCGGCGGCGGCCGCTGCTGCTACTACTGCTGCTGCTACTGGTGCTGCTGCTATTGCGGCGGCGGCTGCTGCTGCTGCTGCTGTGGTGGCGGTGGCTGCTGCTGCTGCTGTTGCTGTTACTGCTATATTTGCTGCAAGAAAGGGGGGGTATGGGTCCCCCCAAGAGAGGAGGACCCCTCCTCATTGGATTACCAGCCATGGTTTAGGGTCCCTTGTTTTTTATTTGTTTTTCATTCTTTTTTTTCCTTTTTTTTGTGCACTGCTGATGTCAGTAGTGACGTCAGGCGAGGATGGCTGACGGCACCAGAGGCTACTGCATGTGTGCAGTGCTATGTTTTGCCCCTTGTTTTGTTTTTTTGTTGTTGATGACATCAGTAGTGACGGCAGCAGTGACGTCAGTGGACGGCCGCTGATGTCAGCACTGGTTGATGCAGCCGCTGCTGTGGGGCTAGAGCCGCGGTTGTTGGTGCTGCCGCCGCTGCTGCGGCGGCTGCTGCTACTGCTGTTGCTGCAGTGGCTGCTGCTGCTGCCAATGTTGTTGCTGCTACGGCTACGGCTGCTGTTGCGGCTGTTCTGGCCGCTGCTGCTACTACAGCTGTTGTTGTGGCTACGGCTGCAGCTGCTGCTGCTCCTTGCTGCGACTGCAGCTGCGGCTGCTGCTGTGGCTACTACGGCCACTATTGTTGTTGCTGCTGCTGTTGCGGCTGCGGCTGCGACTACTATGCCTGCTGCTACTGTTGAGGCTACGGCTGCTGTGGCTGCGATTGCGGCTGTCGCTGCTGCTGCCGCGCCTGCAGCGAACGCGAGGAGGTCCGTGCGCGTTTTTTTTCTTTTCTTTTGTTTCTCTTGCTCGTCGCTGCGAGCTCGCTGCTTGTTGCGAGCGACGAGCTGCAATCAGTGAGCTTGTTGCTTGATGCTCGCGGCTCACTACGGGCAGCGCGCTCGCTGCCAGCAGCTCGCTGCTTGTAGCGAGCACCGAGTTGCAGGGAGCTACGGCTGCTGCTGCTGCGGCTATTGCTGCAGCTGCTGCTGCTGCGGCCGGCTGCTGCTGCTGCCGCCGGCTGCTGCTGTTGAGAGCTGTTGCACGCTGCTGCTACTACTGTCGGCTGCTGCTCGCTGCCGCTGCTGCTGCTGCCGGCTGCTGCTGTTGCAGGCTGCTGCTGCTGCCAGATGCTGCTGTGTGCTGCTGCTGCTGGCCGCAGCTGCCACTGCTCGCTCCTACGGCTAGCTACTGCTGCTGGTGCTGGCTGCTGCTGTCAGTCACACCTGGAGGACGTCTCCGCGTGCGTCGTTGCCAGCAAGGGCCTGACGTGGCCAGCCGCTCACTTCCTTGCGTCAAGCATGGGGTCAGTGCTGCCGGAAAAAATCGGGCAGAATTTCCCCAGGCCCAGTGGCCGTGGGAAAATTCTGACGCCGCCACCAGGCAGGTCAATGCTGCATTTCCCCTGCACTTGCGCGTATGGAGGTCCGCCGGCATTGTCTAGCACCTGTGCGTCGGTCTTCTGCTGTTGCTGCTATGCTCTGGCTCTGATACCAAGACAGAAATGCTACGCAGCAGGGTTGGGCAGCAGCGTTGTTGATGCAGCGTGCGGGCTTCCACGCTAGTTGCTTAAGTCAGATGCCCCCTCAGTCTGCTGCTCTAGAGACCAAGTCTGGAAGCTCGGGGTTTGTTACTCAGAAGTGTGCGCGCGAGTGTTAGCGCCAGAAAGCAGCTAGAAACTGAAAGTAACTGATTAGCAATCAAGAATGAATAGCAATGGGAGACCCCTCCAAGTTCTAGCTCCCCCCCAGCTCTATAGAGCCTGTTACTCAGCTAACCGGTAAATCAGGAAATAGACCTGTTTTCTGGCAGGCAGGGTTTTCTCGGTGAGCCCTACCAGACAGCCGACAGCCCAAAACCGGGGCGTCATCCGTTTTGCCCAAAAACTGGACCATACCATATTACCAACACTGCCAACGCAGTCGTGCGGTCAGAAACAGCTAGAAAAAGAGTAGCAAGGAGTTATGGCTACCCGAACCCAGGCAGCGCCTACGATGATCCATGATGCCGAACAGGGCCATGCAACATGCAACAAGGACCCTAGGCAAAGCATGACGATGCAAACGTGATGGGACGCGCTGGACGCATGCAAACAGCAACTGCAGTGGCAGTGACCGCCGGCAGCACGACCGCCACGGAGGCCTGCCGATGGAGCTGAGCACGTCGCCGGAGAGAGGAGGCTCCAGCGAGCTACGAGTAGACCTCAGCGTGCATCGGCTCCACCAGACGACACTCTATCAGTGTCGAGTCTCGCCTTGAGTCATCTGCACGCCGATGTGCACAAGCCGAGAGGACACAATAGAGCACAATGAGAGATGCACAAAAACCAACATGCATGCCCTAATTCATTTAAAATTTTGGGACGAGCTAGAACTTGGAGGGGTCTCCCATTGTTGCTCATTCTTCATTCCTAATCAGTCACTTTCAGTTTTCCGCTGCTTTCTGGTGCTAACACTGGCGCGCGCGTTTCTGAGTAACAAACCCAGAACTTCAAGACTTGGACTCTACAGCAGCAGACTGAGGGGGCAGCTAACTTAAGCAACGAGCGTGAAAGCCCGCACGCTACATCAATAACGCTGTTGCCCCCATCTGATGCCTATGTTTTCAAGCCTGCACATGCAAACTAAGCCAAGCCAAGGTGAAGCCTTGCTCTTTGGGCCTCCCGGCTGTTCTTTTCTCGATTCATCTACCCTCGACTCTGTTGGTTTTTGCGCATCTCTCATAGTGCTCTGTTGTGTCCTCCCCGCTTGTGTACATCGGCGTGCAGATGACTGACGGTGAGACTCGACGCTCATGGAGTATCGTCCGGTGCAGCCGACGCACGCTGAAGTCTACTCGCAGTTCGCTGGAGCCTCCTCTCTGCGGCGACGTGCTCAGCTCCATCGGTAGGCCTCCTCGGCGGTCGTGCTGCCGGCGGTCACTGCCACCGTAGTTGCTGTCTGCATGCGTCCAGCGCGTCCCATCGCGTCGGCATCGTCGTGCTCTGCCTAGGGTCCTTGTTGCATGCTGCATGGCCTTGTTCGACATCATGGACCACCGTAGGCACTGCCCGGGTTCGGGCAGTCATAACTCTTTGCTACTGTTTTTCTAGCTGGTTCTGACCGCACAACTGCGTTCGCAGCGTCGGTGTTATGGTATGGTACAGTTTTCAGGGTAAACGGACGACGCCCGGGTTTTGGGCTGTCGGGCGTCTGGCAGGGCTCACCGAGAAAACCCTGCATGACAGAAAATAGGTCCATAGCTATTTTCTAATTGGCTAGTTAGCTGAGTAACAACTTCTACACTAGTGGGGGGGACTAGAACTTGTAGGGGTCTCCCATTGTTGCTCATTCTTGATTGCTAATCACTTACTTTCAGTTTCCTGCTGCTTTCTGGCGCTAACACTGGCACGCGCACTTCTAAGTAACAAACCCAGAGCTTCCAGACTTAGTCCCTAGAGTAGCAGACTGAGGGGGCATCTGACTTAAGCAACTAGCGTGGAAGCCCGCACGCTGCATCAACAACGCTGCTGCCCCAACCTGCTGCCTAGCATTCCTGTTTTGGTATCGAGCCAGAGCGTAGCAGCAGCAGTAGAAGACTGACGTATAGGTGCCAGACAACGCCGGCGGACCTCCATACGCGCAAGTGCAGGGGAGATGCTGCCGGATTTTTTCCGGCAGCTTTGACCTGCCTGGTGGCCGCGTCAAAATTTTTCCCACAGCCACTGGGCCAGGGGAGATCTTGCCGGATTTATTCCGGCAGCACTGATCCCACGCTTGACGCGAGGAGGTGAGCGACCGGCCACGTCAGGCCCTTGCTGGTGACGACACACGCGGCGACGTCCTCCGGGTGTGACTGACAGCAGCAGCCAGCAGCAGCAGCAGCAGCTTGCCGCAGCAACGAGCAGTGATAGCAGCGGCCAGCAGCAGCAACACACAACAGCAGCTGGCAGCAGCAGTAGCTCGCAGGAGCAGCAGCCCGCAATAGCAGCAGCCGACAGCAGCAGCAGCGGCAGCGAGCAGCAGCTCGCTGCAGCAACAGCGTGCAGCAGCTCGCAACAGCAGCAACTGGCGGCAGCAGCAGCAGCCGACCGCAGCAGCAGCTACAGCAGCAGCGGCAGTAGCACCAGCCGTAGCAGCAGCAGCCGCAGCTTCCTGCAGCTCGCTGCTCGCTGCGAGCAGCGAGCTGCTGGCAGCGAGCTCACTGCCCGCAGCGAGCAGCGAGCAGCAAGCAACGAGCTCGCTGCTCGCAGCTCGTCACTCGCTACGAGCAGCAACCTTGTAGCGACGAGCAAGAGAAAAACAGAGAAAAAACGCGCACGGATCCCCCTTGTTCGCTGTCGGCGCGGTAGCAGCGGCAACAACCTCAATAGTAGCCGCAACAGCCGCAACAATAGCCGAAGCTACTGCAGCAACAGTCGTAGCCACAGCCGCAGTCGAAGCCACAGCCACTGCAGCCGCAGCCGCAGCAACAGATACAACCACAGCAGCAGCACGAGCTGGAGCAGCAGATGCAGCAGCAATAGCAACGGCAGTAGCGGCCGCAGCAGCCTTAGAAGCAGCCGCATCTGCAGCCGCAACAAGCAGCATCAGCAGCTACAGCAATAGCAGCAGTAGCTGCAGCAACAGCAGCAGCCCCAGCCGCAGCCACAATAGCAGCAGCAACAGTAGCAGCGGCGGCCGCAGTAGCCGCAGCAGCAGCCGCAGCAGCAACAACGGCGGCAGCAGCAGCAGCCACCGTGGCAACAGCAAAAGCAGCAGCCGCAGCAGCTGCAGCAGCAGCGGCGGGAGCACCAACACCACGGCTGCAGCCCCATAGCGGCGACTGCATCAACCGCTGCTGACGTCTGCGGCCGTCCACTGACGTCACTGCTGCCGTTATTGCAAACGTCATCAACAACAACAAAAACAAAAAAATTAATAAGGGGCAACACATTGTCACTATACACACGCAGTATCCTCTGCTGACGTGAGCCATCCTCAGCTGACGTCACTGTTGACATCAACAGCGTACAAACAAAAAGAAAAAAAAAACACAAGGGATCTAAATCATGGATGGGAGTCCCGATGAGGAGGGATCCTCCTCTCTTGGGGGGACCCCTACCCCTCCTTTCTTGCAGCGACTATAGCAGCAGCAGCAGCAGCAGCACTTGCAACCACCGCAGCAGCAGCAGCCGTCGCCGCCGCAGTAGGAGCAGCCGCCGCCACTACAACAGCAGTAGCCGCCGCCGCTGCAACAGAAGCAGCCGAAGCAGTAGCAGCAGCAGCAGCAGCAGCACTTGCAACCACCGCAGCAGCAGCAGCCGTCGCCGCCGCAGTAGGAGCAGCCGCCGCCACTACAACAGCAGTAGCCGCCGCCGCTGCAACAGAAGCAGCCGAAGCAGTAGCAGCAGCAGCAGCAGCAGGAGCAACTCCTGCCGACGCATCAGTAGTAGCCGCCACCGCTGCAGTAGTAGCAGCCGCCGACGCTGCAGCAGCAGCAGCCAAAGCAGCAGCAGCCCAAGTAGCAGCAGTAGTAGCAGCAGCCGCAGCCCACTGGTGTCATTGGCGGCAACCCTGGCCCCCTCGTTGCTCTTCAGCAATAGCTTGCCGCCTTGACGCAGCAGCTTGCAGCGCTACAGCCAGTCGCCTCCGAGACCGCCACCAATGTGCTGCCGTCGTTCATCCCTCCAGGGCACGCCAGCCTCGCTATGTCTGCTGCCACGTACTACCTGGCACAGCTGCATACTCAGTGCCAGCGGCAGACAGTGACCTCCGTCCTTTGCCCCACTGTGGGTGCCGGCCGCAGGCAGAAGGACTTTGAGATGCCGCCGCCGCCCGCCGCCGCTTCAGGCCGGCGAGCAGTTCCGGAGCTGGGAGCTTTGCTTCCGGATTAAGGCGTAGGGTGAGGGTCTGTGGGCCTACTACACCCTCCATTACAACTCCACCAAGGCCGATCAGTTGTATGACGCTGGTCGCGCCGTCCGTGCCCTTGTACCAGTCGCCCCTCCAGCTTCCCGCCTTGCCTTGGAGCCCATCCTCGGCGACTTCACCGCTCGCGACATCCCAAACCCTGTAGTCGCATAGCACGTCCTCACCAGACCCCATGGCCTGTCCTGCAACGCTGAGATCAGCCGTCTACTCCGGGAGTTCAACTCCCTGCACATGGGGGAGACCGAGACAGTCACTGCCTGGCAGCGTGCGGTGGACATCCTTCGTCGACTCGGCAAATCTGCTCCACCCCCTCTGTCCACGCTCCTCATCATCAAGCGCGGCGCCACTAGCGCGTATGCAGACGTCTTCGTCCACTACCCTCAGGACATCCTCTCCACCATGGAGGCCCGGGGCACCCTCATGCCCTGGGCATATGAGCTCTTCCTTCGCATTGAGGAAGCTCGCCAGGAGTCCGAACTCCATCGCACAGAGGCCCTTGCATCCCCTCCCGTCGCCTCCCCTGTCGTTGCCTCCGTGGCGGTCGCCTCCCCCGTCGCAGCTACCTCATCGTCTTCGGGGAAGAGGAAGAGAAGCTGGAACAAGAAAGGCAAGGGTCCATCGCAATAGCAGCAGCAGCAGTCGTTGACCGGGTCCAGCGGTGGTGGCTTGGTCTGCCACAACTGCGGCCAGGCCGGGCATGGGTCGTACACATGCCCTCTCCCGACGGACGAGGCGTGCGTCATCGACACCATGCGTCACCAGTTGGAGCGCCGTCTCGCCTCTGCCGCCGTTGCTGCTGCTAGCCCTGACACTCCGACCTTGTCCAGCAGCTCTACCACTCTGACAGTACCGCCTGTCCTGCAAACACCCGCACCGCAGCAGTACTACCCACAGCCGTCGGCGCCTTCGCTTCCTTCTTCGCCTCAGTCCTCCTACTACCCGGGCTCCGGCATCGTCACTTCGCACTCCGTCTACACTCCTGGGTCGTCCTCCCGTGAGCGTCAGCTGGAGCAGTTCATCGTGCTCCAGCTTGGCCTGCCTCGCCCTCCTCCCCAGGGAAGTGCGAGTTGCGTCACCTCCTACCCTCCAGCCGAGCCCTATATGAATGAGACTGAGCCGCGGTCGTGTCCCGTTTCCTCGTCTGTCTTGTCCTCTCCCGTGGTCTCCTCCATCCCACTCCTTGACAACATTGCGTGGCTTGACGATTGGCAGTCTCGTTTCGCGCCTCCTTCTGCTGCGTCCGTGGCCCTTGCTTGCTGACATGTGACCATGAGCGATCTGGCGACTCCTGTCCAGGACCCTGCTGAGACCTGGATCATCGACTCTGGGGCCACGCATCACATGACAGCCTCTCGTGAGGCCTTCAGGTTGCTCCGTCCTGTCAGCAATGTCTCCGGTGTCCGGACGGGTTCCGGACAAGTGTTGCCCGTCCGTGGTGTTGGCGTCGTTCGTTTCTGTTGTCCTACCGGTGACGTCTTTCTGACCGATGTCCTCTTCGTCTGTGGTCTCGAGCTCAGCCTCCTGTCAGTGACTGCTCTTGAGCGCATGAGCATGGACGTTGTGCACTCCCCTGGTGTCGGCACTATGTCGTTGCGTCCGTCTGGTCTTATCGTACTGCACGCCACTGCCTGTGGCAACCTGTGGCACGTTCCTCGCCTCTCCTCTTCTCCTCCCGTCTCCTCCCCATCGGCCGCCACAGGCCATGTGTTTGTCACCAGCACGCTTTCTCCTCAGCACACCCGCCTCTTGCACCGCCGCCTTTGCCACGTCCACTCTGCCGCCGTAGAGAGCATGCTCTGCACCCAGCCGGCCAAGGGCCTTGACCCGGGGACTTCCCTCTCCGGTGCCCCACTGAGTGCATTGACTGCGCTCAGGGAAAGATGCACTGGTCCACGTACCCCCTGTCTTCCTCCCGTGCGTCCGCCCCTCTCAACCTTGTCCACTCGGACGTCATGGGCCCTCTCCCCACCGAGTCCGTCGGTGAGCATGGTCGCTATGTCCTCACCCTTACGGACGATTACTCTCGCTACCGTTGGGTCTTCTGCCTTCGGCAGAAGAGCGATGTCGCCCGAGCCATTCACGACTAGCTTGTCCTCGCGAAACGCGAGTGTGGCCGTCCTCTTCGCGGCTTTTGCTCCGATCGCGGTGGAGAGTACATGGGTGAGGCGACGACCTTTCTCGCCTCCGGCGGGATCCACCATGAAACGTCTGCGCCCTACACACCCGCCCAGAACGGCGTCTCCGAGCGGTGGAACCGTACCATGGCCGACGCCGTTCGCACCATGCGGGTCGAGTCCGGTCTCTCAGATGGCTTTTATTTTGAAGCCATGGCCTACATGACATGGGTCTGGAACCGGGTTCCCCATGGTCCCCTTCTCCACCAGTCCACGCCATACCAGCACTGGTGCGGTCGGCTCGCTGACCTCCGCCCGGCTCGCGTCTCTGGGGCTGTGTGACCATTGTGTGGCTGCCGGCCCCACAGTAGGATGGCAAGCTCGCCCCCCAGGGACGCCCCTGCATCTTCCTCGGTGTATCTCGTCAGTCCAAAGCCTGGCGCTTCTCGGACCCATCCCGACATATCATCATCGAGTCCCGTGATGCCCTCTTCTTCGAGGACCTATTTCCCAGCGACCTCATCCACTCCGGCTCGTCTGTGTCCCTCCTGGCGCGTGGGGGAGTGGTGAGTCCGTCCTCCGTCTTGTCGCTTCCGGGTGACACATCACTCCGTCCCTCTGAGCCGGTAGCCCCTGTCGCATCCTCCGGCCCCCCCGGACCAACAGTCCCAGCCGCGTCCACTGGCCCCTCCGAGCCAGCTGCCCCCGTCGCATCTGCTGGCCCCTCCGGACCAGCTGCCCCAGTCGCGTCCGCTGGCCCCTCCAGGCCAGCAGCGCCTGTCGCTTCCGATGGCCCCTCCGGACCGACAGCCCCAGTCCCGTCCGCCGGCCCCTCCGGGCCGGCAGCCCTAGTCGCTTCCAATGGCCCCTCTGGACCGACAGCCCTAGTTGCGTCCGCTGGCCCCTCCGAGCCAGCAGCCCCAGTCGCTTCCGATGGCCCCTCCGGGTCGACAGCCCCAGTCGCGTCCGCTAGCCCCCCTGGGCCAGCAGCCCCAGTCACGTCCGCTGGCCCCTCCGGGCCAGCAGCGCCTGACGCGTCTGCTGGCTCCTCCAGGCCGACAGCCCCAATCGCGTCCGCTAGCTCCTGCGGGCCAGTAGCCCCGTCCGCCTCCGTCGGCCGGTCGGACTCAGGGCCTTCTCCTGTTCGACCGCGCTACACACGTGGCCCAGGCGGCAGCCTCCGACCTCGGCCGACAGTGAGCAC
>SZWC01010535.1:87821-99280 GCA_023375785.1 Penium margaritaceum | reverse complement strand
TCTAGCTCTATATGTACTCCACCATTTTGAGTGATTGAACAACCATTCTTCAGCACAAGTGATGCCCTTCCAATCACACATGCTCGCTGCTCCAAGGCTCCCTCTCTCCTCAAGTTCCAACATTCAGTCCAGCCCTTGTATATGATTGCACCAGAGTTTGATGCTGGCTGCCGCCACTGTGGGTTGCTACGAGCGAAGGCTACAGGGTCAGTGACAAATACAGCTGTTCAGAGGCCCATCAGGTTGTAGATGTTGATGTTTTTTTCTGGCTGCAGATGCTGATGATACTGGGTACTGGCTGGAACAACAGCTGCGCAGGCTGGTACAGGCCGTTCATGAAGATGTCAGGTACCGCTGCCGAGCACCGTCACTGTAGATTGACAATGTGAGGATGGCCGATGTTTCAGAATCGGCCCTCATAATCCACTAGATCTTTTGCGGGGTTTTGGATACACTGCAACTGTGGCAGAACAGAGCCCACAATGACTGGTGCTAGTGATCACATAATGCAATAGTAAGATAGCTGCAGCGCTGGTGGTGGTAGTGGTGGCGGCCCCGACGGCCACAGGAAGGTCCGGGAGTGCTGTTAGAAGTCAGCAATCTATCGTAAAATGAACGAACTGATACCAGTGGCTAGTGTAAGTGAGCAAGTAGATGTGTGTGTTGCGTGGCTCACAAACATGAGGGAACAGGAGAGAACACACATACCATAGATTGGAGAGAGATGGGACACTTGGCAATCACAAACAAGAAGCGAGTGATTGTTTGAGCAAGGGTGATGCCTCTTATGGTTGAGGAACCACCCATACGAACAAATTGCGTGTGGTCTGGCCACCAGAATAGAATAGGACCCACAAGCATCTCACATTCCAGGAAAACGTAGCATGTGGTCCACGAGGGATCAGTAACCCTGTCGCAAACCCACAGCTACTGACACATGCACAACAAAGAAACAAACATCCACATCGGTGATGGGCGTATGTGGGTGTAAAGCACCACTTATACATCCATGGTATGCAATCTCAGTGTTTGTACACATACTTTTTTGGCTATTGCCCATGAGCTCTCAATGGAATGCATGTTGAACATATGAGAAGTTGCTTAAGCTCTCAATGACGTCTCAGCCACCCAATCCACCAGTGTAACCACTGCAATGATGGCTGAGATCATGCATGATGTGTGTGTGTGCGAAGATTCAAGAGGTCATATGCGCTTTCAATAGCCCTCAACCACATTGACCACTTCCTAATGGTGTCAAAAGAACTATCACAGTCCGTATCGGCATTTTGAAAAACATCAAACAGCCTCTTGACCAAGCTAGACTTACAAAAGATGTGCAACAATGTTCTAAATATCCTGCAACCTCTCAACAGAGTTTCTCGATGCAGCCTCTCATGACGTAGTGTTGCATGTGCCAC
Source organism: Penium margaritaceum (assembly GCA_023375785.1). Taxonomy (NCBI): domain Eukaryota; kingdom Viridiplantae; phylum Streptophyta; class Zygnematophyceae; order Desmidiales; family Peniaceae; genus Penium; species Penium margaritaceum. The sequence goes on along the minus strand of SZWC01010535.1, from coordinate 97,862 downwards.
TAGGCTCAAACTCTTAAGACCCCAATCATTCCTCATTCTTGTTTCCACTACTGTACGTATGACCTTGAAAGTTCCAGTTTTTGTCATCAGAGCACACTTACTCTCAGTAATAAATGATCCTTTCATCACTATTCGTCAAGTTTTCTTTCTCTTCAAAACTTTTGAATGTGAACCACCTATGTTCCTCTTGGTGTATCAATCACAAAGTTGCATTGCACGTGTCCCTTGACTTGAATGCCCAAGACGCCAAACATTCTTCGTCACAAATGCACACAAGTACCTAGAATCAGCAAGTGCAAATTTTTGTCATTATTTCTGTGGCCCACCCCCTGTCGATTTCAGGATTTTATGCCGATTGGCTGAGGGAATTGTGGCCTCTTTTCTCGACCTCTGGTGTTCTATTCTTGAATATTCTCAAAAGTGCGACCACTTTCTAGAATGGTCAACAGATCCGTTGCAAACTCTATTGGTGTTTCAGTATGTTTGACTTCTTGACAGCGCTAACCTTTGTTGAATGCTTGTCAATATTATTACATTTTCGTTACATGCTCCTCATCTTCTCAGAAACGTTTCTTAATGCAACTCAAGACCTGACATCGCACGTGCCACTTGACTCAAGCGCCCAAGATCCAACATATGCCTCATTATCTTTGTTGTTATTGTATGTATGCGCTCAACATTTCCAACACTTTTCATGAACGTACACTTACTTCTACACACAAATTTTCTGGTTTCCCCAGTCCTCGAGCTGTGTCATGCTGTGTACCTCATCCCTGTGAAAAATCCATATTTTTTTCAGTGTCACACTTGGTATAAGAGTGCAATGGCGTTGGAGGGACATCTAGTACAATCACTAAATGGTGAATGAAGCACAAGGCTTTAGAATATCTCCATCATCCAGAAGACCGTAGATCTTGTGATGACGATGGTGAATGAAATGAGCACACCTGAAAACAAGTAGTAGTGATTGGAAAGACTCTGGCAATGGAGGATCATCAGCAGGCAAGCAATGACGCTCTCCAAGCAAACTAGGTAATGTTGGTAACTTTAGAAATGTATGGTGTAACACTCATGAATCTGATGGCCAATCTAGTGATGGACCCTTGGGCTTGAAGAACTCTTCGCCTCTGTCACTACCCACTGGCGGAGAGTCTTGCATCAACAAACTTATGTATGAGAAGCATTCAAGACTTGAAAGCCTCAATGTCCACCTGCTCCAATAACTCACCGTGGCAATAGAGGAGCTTTGAGGTATGTACGTGCGGGAAGCATTTCTCACCGAGAGAAATTTCCAGCTGTTAAGTGAACCCCAAATCCAAGCGGCACTTCCGGAACGGTACGATCCTGCCAATTCTGAAGGAACGGTGGTTTAAGATGTGGCTGATGATTTTGGAGGTGTGTTTCACTGCTCCTGGTGTCAAGAACGGCAAATTGAAAACTGACCTCACATGATCGCTTTTGTGTGACACAGTACTGACTTGCTGGTCCGATCCAAACACCATGCAATGGCAGCAGGAGACCGGTGGAGATGGATCAACGGCTCATTTTACTGCTCTCACATCGTCAACAGGAGACATTCAAACTCTCAATTAGATCAATTCTATGCGGCATGATTCACTGTGTCCATCGGAAAACTGGATGGAATTCATGCATTCCATACTCGCACGCTTTAGAAGAATGAACAAGAAGTATGAGGAACGATAAAAGCTCTAACACTTGTGCTTGGGGTCCATCATGACAGAGTATACACGTCATTTTTGCAAAACCAGCAACGCAGTGACCCCGCCCTCCATGAACTCTATGTCTACTGAAAAAACGGCCTCAAGCACGGAATCTAAAAAGCAATCGTTGTATTCTGTAACTAAGATGAACCTCAACAAATGATTACAGTAGCTGATTGCATCGACCATGCCGACCACAACGATTTGATGCAAGAATTCAATGGCTGGTGAACCACAAGCCACAATCCATATTATCGTGGCCAAAATTCACAGCTGGCTGAAACCTCATCTACAATGGATATTGACGCCCTTGATGAATGTGATCAACCATTGCACAAAAATCCTAGGAAACTGGGTCACATCTCGTGCATCTGTTGGAAATGGCAGGAGCAGGCCAAAAGGAGGGGAACTCATAGATAAACAATAAGGAGTTGGGAAAAAGCAAATTGTTGGAGTATAAAGCAAACCTACTGCATGAATGGAAAATTTTGTACCAACCGATCACCCATCTGACAGCTCACAATGTTGTAGGCTAGGGTTCCTGAGATCACAAAGTTCAACGAAGTCTATGAGGATGACCAACCGGCGATGTTACCACAAGTAGAACTGAGGTGTTGTTTAAGTAGTAAAACGGTACCGTTGCTACTGCATGGAGGAGCTTCTCACTATGTCGTCAGCAACGACTTGGTTTAGAAGCTGAGTCTGCATACCAAATCAGTGATGCTTGAAGGAAAAAGTATTGATGGACGCCTGCACACCAAGTGAATTTGAAAACCATTTTGACTCAAAATTGGAGACTAACATAAAAAAGAACAGTCTGGAGGACTCGTCCAATGAGTGACAAAAAAATCATCCTCGGGCAGTACTTCCTTTACCAGCACAATCCGCAGGTAGACTAGAGCAATGATACACTCTACATCAGCATTAATGGCAAGAAACAACGGCATCCTCTGATTGATTCACCCACAATGCGGCTGTAGTTGTGGAGAGAGATAGAGGAGGAATTAGTAGAACAAGTTCTAGGAGTCGCCAAACATCGCACGCAATTGATATCAGTGGACGTGGCTAAGTGGTATCTGTAACATGGAGTACGAGCATGGATTCTCCAGGTAAAGACAGGGGAAGTGGATGGAATTGCAATAACTAACCTGACAGCATTGCCCTCATCGGCCTCAATCCGTGAAAACTTTAGAGCCATTCTAAAGGAGTTTGTACCTTTTCTAGGAGTTTCAAAGGCTTTTCCTTGAAGAACTGCCTCAAGAGCTACCTCCGCAATGGAATGTCGACAGTCAGATAGATTGAAAGCCGGCAGCAGACCGATAGTCAAGGGGACCCATCGGACGAGCAGTCACAAGCTGACTGAGCACCAAAAACAGCTGGACAAGGTGCTTGATTGGGGGTTCATCAGGCCATCCACGTCCCCCTATGTTGCACTTGTTTTTTTTTAAAAGAACAATGGCAAGATGCACATGTGCATAGACTGCAAGGTGCGCATTGAACAAGATTACCATCAAGCACAGCTACCTCCTTCCACAAGCAAATGAACTTTTTCACCAACCCTGAGGAGCAAGAATTTTAACCAGAATCAACATATGTAGCGGCTATCATCAGATCCAGGTATCTGATGAGGACATTGATTAGACAGTGTTCCGCACCAGATACACGCACTTTGATTTCACGTTTACACCGTTCGGACTCATAAATTCCCTTGCAACATTTATGGCGGCCATGAAAAACATTTTTCAACGGTACCTCGAAGTCGTTGTTGCCGTATGTCTCAAATACAGCCTGATGCACAGCCACCTCCCACAGGAGCACAGTAAAAATCTTTGAGGATTCCTTGCGATACTACAAAGAGAGATGTTCTACAAAAAACTGTTGGGGCGAAACTTTGGTCATCACTTGATCATTTTTTTTGGCGAATTCATTGTCGGCGTATAGATAACCACAAACCCAAAGAAAGTGGAGGCGGCCATTGAATAGCCGATGTCATTGGAAAGCAAAATAATCTTTTCCGTGGTTGATGCCCATCACCACGAATTCTCCAGTATATGGGAGGAAACACGGCAGACCCTCACAAATACACATGCGACAATGAAGCATGCAGCAGACCGACATTGCAGCAAGAGCATTTCCAGTGCTGCCAATAGAATCCTACTCAGATTGCTGAAGATAACATTGTATGGACAAAAAATTGCAAAACTCAAACCTCTGATGATTGAGATTGTTTGAGATTGACAAAATGCAGACCCCAGTTATTGCTCTTTTTTTTTTCAGACAGCATGCTTATTCATCTTGTCTTCCATGTTTGCAAAGTGAAATACTATCAGAACCCTGGCAAAACATTCCCCACAGAGATGTGCTCCTCCACCTCCAATCCAAGTGGATGGGGATAGACATCAGTGGAATTTCTTATCAAGTGGCACGGCTAAGACACTGCACATAACTTCTGGGAGCCTCATAAAAACATTTGTTACGTTGATCATCTCAGTGACAACTATTACAGGTGTCATTGGCCTACGTCAGCTTACGTGCTAGGATGTTCTGGCTTTAAGGGGGGAAGTGTTACTTCCCACACGTACACAAGTTCCTAAACTCCTTGAGTGGGAATTTTTATCATTGCGTTCGTGCCCCACCGCACATGAACCTCAAAAAATCTACGCCAGTCCGCCAAGGGAGTTTTGTCCACCTGTCCTGACCTCTGGTGTTCCGTTCCCAAATGTTGTGACAGGTTTGACCACTTTCAAGAATAGATGACAGATCTGTCGCGAACTGTATCAAGTTTTCAGTACTCCTCGTTCCACTTCTTTGTGGTGCTATAGTTTAGTAAAAATGTGCCTCCATACTCTCAAAACCCACCAACTTCTTGGCAGGATTTCTTGAAGCGACCACTCACAAAGCAACATCACACGTGCTGCTTGACTCAAGCACCCAAAACCAGCTACATATCTCATTCTCTTTCTTGCTATTGCATAAATGCACTCATTTACCCAGAGGTTTAAACTCATTTGAATACTTTCTACAATGGTCAACCAAACTGTTGCACACCATATCATTTTTCTATATTCCTAGGTAGAAATGTCACCGATGCTGTCAACCCCCCCCAACATTTCGACAGAATTTCTTGAAGCGTCCACTCACGACCCGGAGTCACATGCATTGCTCCACTTGACCGTCCAAGACCCGAGATATTTCTCATTGTGTTTCTCGCCATTGTACATATGCACTTGACATGTCCGACACTTTTCATCTAAGAAAATTTAATCCTACTACAAATTGTCCAACTGTCTCAGTTTGTAAAATAGTTCTGAACTCTGCTCCTCATCTTTATGAACCATCCACGTTCTACTTCACGTAGCACTTGGTATCTGAGCAGAGTGCTGCTACAGGGTCAGCCAATGCATTAATTACAAGGCGACAACCTCGCACGAGCCTCCAGCTCATCTCTGTTGTCTACAGTCACTTAAACTTACGACAACCATGGTGAACGGAGCCAGCACGTCGAGCAATGAGCAGTATTGAACTGGTGAATACTCAGACAATAATGGGTTAGCAGCACGCAGGCAGAAACACTCTCCAGGAAAACCAGGGAGCAGTGGCAAGCTTTGCGGCGGATGGCGCAACACAAACGACCCCGACACCCAATCCAGTGACAGACATCAGGCTCCGAGAACCCTTTGCCTCTGCCAATGCCTGTTGGGATGACATAAGGCACGATGGGAGGCACTGGCCGACAAGGTCTCATGAATGAGCATGTGTACTTGAAGTTTTTGATACTCGAGAGTCTGAACGCCAACCTGTTTCAACAACTCACTATAGTGATGAGGGAGCTTCAGAATGTGTGCAAGAAGGGAAGCAAGCCTATTTGGGAGGAATAGCCAAATTGTACCAGCAGCTCCTAAGTCGTTTGATCTTGCCAACTCCAAGGGGCTGATGGTTCAGATGTGCTTCACGAGGTTGGAGGTGTACTTCACTGTTGCTGGGGTCAACAATGAAAAAAACAAAATTGACCCCGCAGCCTTGATTTTCTGTGGAATGGCTTTGATTTTGTGGTCAGATCTAAAGACCATCCAATGGAAATAGGAGACTGGTGGAGTTGGATCAATGGCTCACGCAAGCACTCTCATATTGTTGATCGCAAGCTTTCTACCTTTCCAACAGATCAATAAGACGTGGCACGACTCACTGGCTCCACTCGAAAACTCCATGGACTTTGCGTGTGCCATGCTCATAGGCTTTGGAAATATAAATGACAAGACTGACACGCGGTCCAAGCTTCAACGATTGCGTCAGCAGTCTAGTGTGGCAGATTTCACCCAAAGTTAGGACGAAATAATCATTGGCAATGACCTTGCCCCCGACAAACTCAGGTTCTAGTGCGATGGTCTTGAATGCGGCATCCAACAAGCATCTCCACATTCATCATCCATAATGACCTTCCAAAACTGATCTTAGTAGCTTCTTGCATTAATAGCATCGACTACAATGCTCAGGTGTAGGAATCTAACAGATGGTGAGCCATCATCCATGTCGTGGCGGCGGAGATTCACAGTCAGTGGAAACCTCCCCTCCAATGGAGATTGTCGCTTTCAAACAATGTGATCAACGGTGTGATGGAATTGTGGGAAGACAGGCACATCTCGCATGAGTGTCAGAAATGGCAGTAGTAAGAAAGAAATGGGGTAAACTCACTGAGAAAAAATTGAGTCATGTATGCCAAATCATTTGAGTAAACAGTGTACCTCCTGTCCGGTCGGAATAACATGCGCCAACCAATCACCCATCTGAATGGCTCACTTCACCGCAGATGAGGGTTCCTGAGATCGCAAATTTTGACAAGGGGTACAAGGATGACTAACCTGCGATACTGCTTCAAGTACAACAGAGGGGTTCTAGAATTTGTAAAAAATGTACCATTACTCCTGGATGAAGGAGCTTCTTATAGTCTCTTCATAGAAACATTCTCTTCATCTGCAATAACCAGCCACGGAGAACACAGGTACTCTTTGGAAGAGTCGAGGAATTCTCAGACACATTTTTCACCCCAGAATACTCCCCAATGATCTTTGATGGGCGAGCTATTGCAGCTGAACCAAAACATCCAGTATCTGTGGAGCATCCAGTGAATGGTGTTGCAAGTCCAAGTGGGGCCCTTCAGCTCAGAAAACTTCCTGAAACCTATGCCAAGGATCATTGAAACCTATGCCAAGGATCATTGAAACCTATGCCAAGGATCATTGAGACCTTCTCAACTTCCACTGCTGCAATCCCTTCACGGTCACCTCTATCCTCTTCTTCCACCTCCTTGTCCACATCGTCCATGTCATGTCCATTCTTACTGCCAAGCTCATATCACTTTCCTCATCCTCAAACTCCTCCTCACCCTCTTCAGCTTCCCTTGCTTTGCCTCCTTCCCTTTCTCCTGTTGCTCATTCTATACCTTTCTCCTCATCGTCAGCACCAGCAAGGCCAGCATCCCAAGTTTCCTCACTTCTATCACCATGTTGCACCTCACCATCTATGTCACTCCCACTCTGTGCGACCTCCTCATCAGCCGCCTTCTTATCTTCATCTTCCAATACATCTGAGTTGGCCTGATGTTCACCTGCACCAGAATCTCTTGCATTGAGGTATTGAGCCTGTTCCTGCAAGCTGTCGGGATCAGCTTGTGTTTGGAGAACACACATGCGATGTCAAATGAAGTACATGGATGGGCTAACATCATCATTCCATAGGGAACTCATCCGACTCATGTGGTGGTCATGCCAAAAAAATGCAGGAATTGTCCAGCCACAACCTTGGCCACTCCACTTCCTTCAGATGAGGAGACAGGTATAGAATGAGCAACAGTGGTGGTTATGCCAAAGATACTAATGTCCAAAGTGTTGCAGATGAATGAGCAACAGTGGTGGTCATGCCAAAAAAATGCTGCACACAGACAGGTATAGACAGGTATATCCAACAGTGGTCGTCATGCCAACTGATTTCCAAAGTGTTACAGACGAATGCTGTGTGCAGCAGCTAAGACTGGACAGGTCGTTTGGTTGGTCCGCAAGCCTCTCCATTGTTGACTTCACCCACGTGGGGTTCAAAGTTGCATGGCGGTGGCCACATGCCACACCAAGACTGTGCATCTCCTGCGTTGGATCAATCAGAGCTTCATAGATGATGCCAGAGGTTCCATTTGTAGTGGCAGTCCTGCGCAGAGTGAAAACAATTACCATCATCAGGTTAGCGAGAGCCTTTACCTGCAGTCAAAAGACATGCTGGGCCAATAAGATGCCATATCCTTCATCTTGCTGCAAAAAACCAAAATTATGGCCAGAAGTGCCAACCTGTAGCCAGTTGGAACTGTTCACCATCTTCTCCAGCATTGGTTTTGCGACGAACGGACGCTTCATCATATGGTGAACGGAGCCAGAGCAGGTTGCACATGACGGCAGCAGCACCTTCTCCCCACTCTCCTCCTTTATCCATGGGTGCAGAATGTCCTTGTTTTGCATGGAGGAAATAATCCTGGCACACTTTGCAAAAAAGGTACTCCCCCATTCATTCTTTGCCTTGCCCTTGAGAACCAGATCTAGGTTTTGAGCAACAAATCCTGTAGAAGAAAAAGACACTGGGACAATTGGCACGCAATGCCTTGAAAGCCTTTATGTTGGTGGAAGTATTGTCAGTGATCACCATGATCAAATTCTCTTCTCCCACCTCATTCCTGGCTAAGTCAATGACCGACGGATAATGGTTGGCATCACGAGAATAAAGATGTTCTTTGCCCTCAGCATTTATAGCCATGCCAGAGTAGATGGGGCAGATTTTGATATCAGACCAATCATCCATCCCAAGAATAACGCCGTATATCTCCCAACATGCATGTAGGAGGTGCTCCATCTCGGGTTACTCATGCTTGTTTTCCAGCCGCAGCTGAGGGACTGTGAGGAGAAAGCTGTACCACAGGTTAAGAAGGTAATGGCTGGGTTGGAGGGAGCAACTGTGGTAGCACCCGTGGTGGTGCAGTTACATGCATTTTCTGCTTCATCCTCAGTGCCAAAAATTCCAGCAGCCTCCTTTTCACGCTGGCACTGGCTCTTGGCCGTAAGCTGAGCCCAGTTGATGGGATGGTCTTTGATACCTCAGGAATTGCCTTGCCCATTGTAAAGAGTTTCCACACCAGTGAAGTCTTCCCTTTGTGGTGGCAGAGCTACCAGGCCAATCAAAGTGTGTACGGCCAGAGGCGGTGACTTACACTTGGGCAAACTCCCCACAGCAGCACTGAGGTGGCCCCATATGCAATCACTTCCTTCAGAATAGCTGTTTCGGCATGCTCCCCACCAAAAACCAGGGTAACCGCTGGCTGTAGGGTGGGTTCTGAAGAACTTGGACAGAGATTTTTTCAGTACTTCTCCTTGAAGGGGCTGGACATTTTTTATGGTGCTGTTGGTCGCAACACCATGAACAGCAGCATCAGTAGATTCTGAGTGGCGTCTCGCCATGGCGTAGGGCGAGGAAGCTTTAGCTTGCCTCGCCTGGAAATGGCGGTCTGCAATCTGCATGGTCTAGGTTATGGCTCGACCTCGACATACGTTGGAGAGGGGTAGTCCTCAACACCAGTGAGAGACAACTGTGCCACTGATTGGTAGCATGGTCTGGATGAATTTAACTACCCATGATTGCAGATTCCATGCAATCAATCTTCCTAGATCAAGCCGAGGTGGATAGGGCACTACCTGTTCGGCTGCATGTGACGTGTTGATGCAGATGAAACCTTGTATTTCCCAATGACAGAAAGATTTCCTTGTCGTGCTGTCTACATTCCATGATGAGAGTTACTGCAGCCATGCGTGGATGCCTTGGATCCGCCTTTGTGTCGGCAGCCACTCTTTGGAGGGTTGATTTCTGACCTCTAAGTTGGCGGATCCAAACACACTCTGTAAGCTCAATGTTCGCCTTGTTTTCCGATCCAGAAATGGCCCACCCATTTTTTGACAGTATGCGACCCGGTGACTGTTAACCGGTCAAGCTGGAAGTTAAATCCAAGTCAACTTATGTCAACTTGGTGACTTGCAAAGTCGCCAAGTCAAGAAAAACATGGATTGGATGAAAATTCTGCTTGTTATCTTTCATCGATTATGAACATAGTCGATCACTTGTTTACAGTTCCATTAGCCTTTGCCCCTTGAATTGATGTTTGCTGTGCTTCTGATCGCAAGTTTGTGGAGCGTTTCTTCAACCATTTGTACTTGTTTTCACGTAGTGTCTGATGCTCCCAGTGCTTTGACTTGTGAGAAATATTTCAAACATCGTTATTGTATAAGTGAAG
>SZWC01010535.1:63858-74367 GCA_023375785.1 Penium margaritaceum | reverse complement strand
GTCACGACTGGTGGACGTCACTGTACAACGAGCAATGGAACACTCGGCATCAGAGGGACGCTGAGCCGTCAGTGGGAAGGAACGACGTACATCACAAAGGTGAGACTCATGAATCCAGTCAGTGCAGTCAGGCCCAACATCATCACATGCGGACTGTGCTCCCCCACATGTGTCATGATGAGTCACGAGGACGGACGAACAAGCAGTCTGTGATCCACTCGACAATGACAACACACTCGTACCTCCCTGAAAGCGAACCGCCAGAAGATGACGAAGCTCGGCGATGGTGCGGTCACGTGGGTCTGGATCACTGCTGCTTGCTGGTGAGGACGCAAGAACAGCTGCAGTCGTGGTCTCCGCGCGTCCAGAGGAGTGTGCGGGCGACGGCCCGGACGCGGTGCGAGCAGCATGGGCATCCTAAAGTCCACGAGTGATGCGCTCCCAGTCAAGCGGCTGCTGGCACTCGGTGTAGCGATGGGCACCTCCACAGTTGTAGCAGTACACGGAACGGCCACTGCTACCACTGCATGACGACTGCTGCTGACCCGATCCGCACTTCCTATTCTTCTTCTTCCCCTGGGCAGCTGCTGCAACGCCCTGTGTCTGTGTGGGTGTAGACGGGGTCGAAGAGGAGGCGAAAGATGAGGTCGTGATGGAGGTAGATGAGGGTGACTGCAGGAGGGAAGATGGTGGTGAGGCGAGGACTACTGCAGCGGGGGAAGTCTCCTGATGTGCTACAGCTGCCTCGCGGGCCGACGTCACCTGGAGGAAGAGCTGATGAGCCCAAGGGAGCAGCTGTAGGGTGGCTGAGAAAGGCTCGAGAGCAACGTCGCTGTACTGTGTGAAGATGTCGGTGTACTCCAGGCGAACTCCGAGCATGATCGTTCGAAGTGCCCACAGCTGTGTGCCCCCTGAGGTCCCTAGACGCGTGTAAATACGCATGGCACGTCGCCAGTAATCCGCCGCAGGCTCCGCTGCTCCCTGACGGAGCGAGTGGAAAGCACGAATGTGTGATGCACGCGTAGCGTGCATCTCTGCGGCCAGTAGGGACAACGCCAGATCCCAACCTCCACGAGGATCTGCTACGGTGCCTGTGCCGGCCTCGCCGAGGAAAGGGCGGAAGTCGACGACAGTCTCGCGTGGCATGGCGTAGTGAATTCCTCGCATGGCCCGGGCTGCTGTCAGCACCTGTGCTGGATCTGTAGACTGGTATGGGCTCTGGTAGTAAGGCCAAACTCTCTCGGAAGTGGCCCACACCTGAAACAGGATCTCCCAGCAGTCAAATCCATCCTCGCTGATGTACCGTGGAGGTGGTGCCTCAAAGTCCTTTGGCTGTCGCTCCGTGGGGAGAGCAGCCGCAGGCTGAGGAGGGCGAGTGACGGGAAAAACTCCTGGTAGAGGGTGGTCATTGGGGAAGTCAGGTGACGGTCGTATCGGGGACACGGGTGGAGGTCGGATACCCGTCTGCAGCTGACGGAGGCGCTCTTGTAGGAGACGAATCTCCCGCTCCTGGGAGTCATCCTCGAAGCCTGGCATGAATGGCTCGTCATCAAGGAGGTCCGTAGGTGGTGGGAAAACCACACCAGGAGGTGAAGCAGGCGGAGCACCTGTCACGGGCACCTGAGCCAAGTGCTAGGTGGAGGCCGCAACGCCGGCAGCTCCCTCAAAAATCTACGAAGGAGCCGTGGATTGAGCGCGCAGGAGCACAGTCAGCGTGCGGATCGTGTCAGTCTGCTCTCGCTGCAGACGACGCATCTCCTCCTGCTGGCTGCGCAGGTCCTCAATGGCCTGCGAGCGAGGGCTCAATACCCCTGAAGATGAGGAGGAGGGATCACCTGGTCCCTTGTCCTTGTTGTCGGGCGAACTCATGTCGCCGCTCACTATGGGACGACAGGTCAAGTTTGCCAGATTTCAAAACCGTCTGCGTTTCTCGGGGAGTTCAAACGGTGGTAACTTTTGACTTTCCGGGTGAAAATTTGGCTAAGTGTAATGCTGACGTTAGCAAGTGGTTGCTGACGTCAGCACGACCTGATGACGTCAGCAATCAACAATGCTGACATCAGCTCGTCCCCTTCCATTTTTTTTTCTCTTGTCACGGTTTTGCCACTGCGCGGTGGCACGCGGTAGCTCCGCGGAAGCTTCGCAGCAGCTTCCGCCCAGTTGCTGCTGCAGCTGTGTTGTCAAGTGCAGCAGCAGCTGTGTAGCTACGTGCACAGCGGTGGCAGCAGCGGCTGCGCTGCTGCTGCTGCTGCGCGCGGCGGCTGCTGCTGCGCGCGGCGGCTGCTGCTGCGCGCTGCAGCTGTTGCTGGCTGCCGCCGCCGCGCGCTGCTGCTGGCTGTCGCCCCCGCGCGCTGCCGCTGCCGCTGCTGCTGCTGTGCCGCTGCCGCTACTGCACTGCTACTGCCGACGCTGCTGCTACGCTGCTGCTGCCGTCGCTGCTGCCACGCTGCTGCGGCGTCCGCTGCTGCTACGCTGCTGCCGCCGCCGCCTCTGCTGCTGCTGCTCTGCTGCTACGGCTCTGGGGGGCGGCTGCACGCACCGCAGCCGCCACACACCTCTGCGTGGCGGTACACGCCGCTGCTGCTGCCTCAGCAGCTGTGATCTCACGTGGTGGGTAGAGTACGTGGACGGCGACCGGCCGTCTCCAACAGGTCCCAGAAGCTCTGTTGCACCGGTGACCCTCAATGCTGCTCCTCTGCTGTGTCTCTCCTGCGCAGCTCAGTGAGAACTGTCTCACTGCTTTGATACCATGAGAAAGTGCGTACAAGCTTCCTAGCAACACAGCCGTTGACCGGGCATCAATGCCTGGTCAGACGGTGACGACAGTCACAGGTCGTACACATAACAGCAAGGGTTTGGCTAGGAGACACAAGACACAGTGTCAGAATGCTTCAATATAGCATATGCAGAGAGAAATGACAACTGACAGGTCCAGGGCATAAATACCTGCCGCGGCGCACGGCGGGTGTCGCACGCGGCAGTCCAAGAGCTGTCCTAAAACCGGCCCAAAACCATTGTTTTGGCCGTAACTCTGCGCACACATGTCAGAATCCTACGCCGTCTGAACCTAGACGTGCAGAATCAAAAGACGGACGCAGCGACTGGTCACATGCATGCATCCATCGACTGACAGCAAGTATACAATGCAAAACATGCAAATGGGCCTCATGCCCAGTCCGCCGAAAGGCGCCTGCAAGACGTAGAAGGTACAACAAGGAGTCCCGGTGACATCTGGGGCTCTGGAACAGTGGTCGGTCAGCTCCAGGCGGGTAGTCCGCCGCCTGTCGTCGCGCCGGTGTCACCAGGGCCGCCTGCCTCAGGGATCTGCACGAGTATGGACACGACCGAGTGGTCACAGTAAACTGTATAGGAACGGCACAAAGCACAACTATAGGTAAAGGTATATGTATACCTATACAATCTGTGAGCTCTGGGTTTGTTACTCGGAGATGTGTGTACCAGAGCTAGCGCAAGAAAGCAGCTGAAAACGGGAAGTGATTCATGAGTGATGAAGTGTGAACAACAATGAGAGACCCCTCCAAGTTCCAGCTCCCCCCCAGCTCCATAGAGCTTGTTACTCAGATCACCAGCCAATCACAAAATAGCTCTATTTTCATGCTGGCAGGTTTTCTCGCTGAGGCCTTCCAGACGGCCGACAGCCCAAAACCCGGGCGTTTTTGGTTTTGCCTGAAAACTGGACCATACCATAATACCGACGGTGCAAACGCAGCTATGCGCTCAGAAATAGCTAGAAAAGTAGTAGCAAAGAGTTATGACTGTCCGGACCGAGGTAGTGCCTACCCTGGTCCAATGTGCCAAATAGTGCCCCGCAATGACAATATGGACCCTAGGCAGAGCATGACGCTGTAGACACAACACAGTCAGATCCAGCACCACAAGCACGCAGACGACCTATACGGAGCCAGTGACCGCCGGCGGCTCGAGCGCCAAGGAGGCCTGCCGATGGAGCGAAGAATGTTGACGTAGGGAGGAGGCTCCAGGGAACTGCGAGTAGGCCTCAGCGTGTGTCGGCTCCACCGGACGACACTCCAGCGGCGTCAAGTCTCGCCGTCAGTCATCTGCACGCCAATGTACACAAACCGGGAGGACACAACAGAGTACAATGAGAGACACGGAAAAACCAACACTCCCCCATGACTCACAGGCGCAGTGCACATGAGCAGGCAGCATCACATCCGACGGACAAACTCCCTTAGGGCATGGATACGGAAGTGAGGACAAAGGGTGCAAGTCACGGACGCACGCCGACTGAAATCAGAGCTTTTTTGAATGAGTCGCGCTTTAGTGCCTTGGTCAAGAAGTCAGCCAACTATCGTGCTGTCTCAACCCACACAATGCTGCTGCTACCGTCATGCAACAATGAACGCACATAGTGATACTCAACATTGATGTGCTTTGTGCGTCTATGATGCACGCAGTCAATGTCGGCGATGACCATGGCACTCTCATTGTCACAATGCAACGTGATGGATGCGACGAGCTGACGCCGCTCGTACAACAGACGACGTAGCCACACGCTCTTTCATGCGCCTGAACCAAGGGCTATGTACTCAACCTCAGCGGTGCTGCGTGCAATGCACCCCTGCTTGCCACTACGCCAGGACACAGCTGTGCCGCCAACTAGAAAGATCCAGCCTATGCGGCTCTTACCGTCAGGACTGCCGGCCCAGTCACTGTCGGTGTATCCCACCACGAGAAAAGACGGCTGTCGGCGAAACATGAGACCTCGTCGTGGAGTCGAGACGACATAGCGCAGTACTCGGATCGCAGTCTTGAAGTGGAGGTGATGCGGTTCTTGAAGGAACTGAGCTAGGAGGTTGACGGTGAACGCGATGTCCGGACGTGTCGTCGTCGCCAGGAACATCAGTGACCTGATGACGCGTAAATACGCGGTCACGTCTACTAGCTCCCCCACCATAGTTGGATCAGAGCCTTTGAGCATCGCATGACCATCGGGCGACATGGGTGAGGATGCTCTCGGCACGAGGGACAAGTCCTCAGAGAAGCGTCTGGACAGGGTGCTGACGTAGGCAGCCTGATGGACATGCAGTGTGCCCGTAGAGCGATCATGCTCAAGCTCCATGCCCAGAAAGACTCGCGCTGGCCCGAGGTCTTTCATCTGGTAGGCGGCGTGTAGTAGGTCCTTGACCCATTGGATGGCAGCCGCATCCGGTGATGCTATGAGCAGGGTGTCGACATAGACCAAGAAGGCGACGAGTGTCTCACCTCGCGAGCTAATGAACAGCATGGGATCGGCAGAGCTGCGAAGGAGGCCGCCGCTCAGGAGCGTACGACTGATCTCCTGGTTCCAGCAGCACGGTGACTTCTTCAAGCCATAAAGGGCTTTCCGCAGCTTCCAGACCTTGCTAGAACCACCGTCGAAGCCTGGGGGCTACACCATGTAGAGTTCCCCGCCCTCCTGTGAGCCATGGAGGAAGGCGTTGCTCACATCCATCTGATGCAGTTCCCACCCATGCTATGCAACCAGGCTGAATAACGCGCGACTGGTGGAGAACCGACCGACCGGTGCAAAGATCTGGTCATAGTCGATCCTTGGTATCTGAGCAAACCCCTTGACCGTGAGACCGGCTTTGTACTTGTCCAGAGACTCGTCTGGCTTCCATTTCCGCCGGAGAACTCACTTGGTGCCGATGGCCTTGCGGCTCGGGGGAAGGTCGACGAGCTCGTAGACGTAATGTTGCCGGATGGCAGCTAGCTCGTTGGCGCACACCGCTTTCCTGTGTGCGGCCTCGGGAGACGCCCAAGCCTCGCGCAAGGTGGCTGGGTCTTGTGGTCGCTCAGTGGGGCGGACAATGAAGGCATGCGCGTTCCGTGCTCCTGGTGGTAGCTGCGTGAGTGCGGGCGTAACGACATACCGGTGTTCTTGATGGAGCAGGGAATAACCCAGAGCCGACCTTGGATGTAGGTCCGCAATGAGTGACAGTGTGGCCAAACCAAGTGCCTTGGTGCCGGGGTCCCCACTCATGACCGTGGGAGTGGAGCCACGTCTCTGAGCTAGTGGATCTGCATCTCCCCCAAGGGGTCGTGGGGTGAGAGGACGTACAGAGGTGGCCTCTGTGCTCTCTGTTTGGACCCTGGGTCTGAGGATCCCGCCTGGACCGCGTGTGTAGCGAGCACATACGGACGGGGGAGCCTGCTCTGACAGGCCGACAGATGCAGATGGGGTGGCTGGCCCGGAGGGGCCGGCGGACACGGACAGGGCAGCTGGCCCTGAGGGGCTGGTGGACACGGACGGGGTAGCCGGCCTTGAGGCGCTGGCGGACACGGACGGGGCAGCCAGCCCTGAGGGGCTGGCGGACACGGATGGGGCAGCCGGCATTGAGGGGTTGGCGGACATGGACGGGACAGCCGGCCCTAAGGGGCTAGCGGACATGGGCGGGGCAGCCGGCCCCAAGGGGCTAGCGGACACGGACGGGACAGCCGGCCCTGAGGGGCTGGCGGACACGGACGGGGCAGCCGGCCCTGAGGGGCTGGCGGACACGGACGGGGCAGCCGGCCCTGAGGGGCTGGCGGACACGGACGAGGCAGCCGACCCTGAGGGGCTGGAGGACACGAACGGAGCAGCCGGCCCTGAGGGGCTGGCGGACACGGGCAGGGCAGTCGGCCTTGAGGGGCTGGCGGACCCGGACGGGGCGGCCGGTGAAAGTGGGTCCGTGGACGCAGGGGATGGACCACCCGGACGCAGGAAGACGGAGGACGGACTCACCACTCCCCCACGCGATGGGAGGAACATCGACACGCGTGAGCAAACGAGGTCACGGGGACACAAGTTCTCAAAGAAGAGGGCATCCCGGGACTCGACAATGCAACGGCGAGCGGGATCCCAAAATCGCCAAGCTTTTGACTAACGGGAGACGCCGAGGAAGGTGCACAGGCGACCGCGAGGGTCAAGCTTGCCACCCTGGTGCGAGGCAGGCAACCAGACGATGACGACGTAGTCCCAGACACGGGCTGGATGCAAATCGCGCGTTCTCCATACCAATGATGGTATGGGGTGAACTGACGAGGAATGGGTGCATG
This sequence comes from Penium margaritaceum, assembly GCA_023375785.1. Lineage (NCBI taxonomy): Eukaryota > Viridiplantae > Streptophyta > Zygnematophyceae > Desmidiales > Peniaceae > Penium > Penium margaritaceum. The sequence continues at coordinate 67,305 of SZWC01010535.1, read as the reverse complement.
GGGAATTTGGTTCCAGACCCATGTCATGTAGGTTATGGCCTCGAAGTAGAAGTCGTCAGAGGCACTGGATTCGATCCGCATGGTACGGACGGCGTCGGCCATGGTACGGTTCCACCGCTCAGAGATCCCGTTCTAGGCGGGCGTGTACGGCGCCGACGTCTCATGATGGACGCCACGGGAGGTAAGGAAAAGAGTGGTCTCCCCCAGAAACTCGCCCCCGCGGTCTGAGCATAAGCGGCAAAGGGACCGACCGCACTCACGTTCAGTGCCAACAAGCCAATCCCGAATGGTGGGCGCGATGTCGCATTTTTTTCCGCAGGCAGAAAACCTAGCGATAGCGAGAGTAGTCATCCATAAGGGTCAGAACGTAGCGACCGTGCTCGACAACATACTCTGTTGGGAGAGGACCCATGACGTCAAAGTGGACGAGGTCGAGCGAGGCAAACACTCGAGAGGTAGAGAGGGTAGGTGGAGCGATGCATCTTGCCTTGAGCGTAATCGATGCACTCAGTGGGGCACAGCAGAGGAATGGAGGCTGAGTCAAGACCCGTGGCTGGTTTTATGCGGAGCATGCTATCAATAGTGGTAGAGTGGATGCAAAAGACACGTGTGCTGTGGAGACAATGTACTAGTGAGGAACACGTGGCCAGTGTCAGTGGATGAAGTGGAGACAGAGGTGGGAGCAGAAAGGCGCGGTACATGCCCCAAGTTGCCGCGGGCGGTGGTATGCAGGACAACACGACCGGACTGACGCAGCGACACAGTGCCCATGCCACGTGAATACAAAATGTCCATGCTCATGCGATCAAGGGAGGTGACAGACAGGATGCTAAGCTCAAGGCCAGTGACAAAGAGAACATCAATCAAGAAGATGTTACCCGTAGGACCACAGAAACGAACGACACCGGCACCACAAACAGGCAAGACCTGACGAGAACCCGTCCGAACCCCGGAGACATCAGTGATGGGACCGAGCACACTAAAGGCCTCGCGCGACGCCGTCATGTGATACGTGGCCCCGGAGTCGATGATCAAGGTCTCTGACGGATCCTGGACTAGAGAGACCAGGTTGCTGGCAGTCACATTGCAGTGGGCAAGCGACGCTGACGAAGTGGACGGAGGTGCAAACCGCGAGTGCCAATCATCTAGCCAGGCAACATCGTCTCGAAGAGGAGCGGGAGAAGAGAGGGCGGCACAGGATGGGACAGGCGGAAATACAGGCCATGTGCATAGCAATGACTCCCTCATGCAAGGCGGGGAGGAGTTGGCAATGACGCAACTCGCACTTCTCTGAGGAGGAGAGCGAGGAAGCCCGAGCTTGCAGGTGATGAACTGCTCCAGATGGCTCTCACGGACGGAGGGTCTGACGGAGTACACCGATTGCAGTGTGACGGTGCCAGAGTTGGGGAAGGAAGAGGAGGAAGCCAGTGACGGGGTAGCGGGTGCGGACAGCTGTGAAGGATGCTAAGGTGGGGCCGTCACGAGTGGCATTGATGTGACAGGAACAGCGGCGACTACGGTACTGGTGGCAAGGCGGCGCTTGCGCTGGCGACGCATGGTGGCGATGACACGAGCTTAGTCAGCTCAAAGCGGACATGTGTACCATCCGTGTCCACACTGGCCACAGTTATGGCAAACGAGGTTGGCGCTGCCAGATCCGCTGGTCTGCTGCTGAGTGTCCTTGCCCTTCTTGCCCTTTTTCTTCTACTTAGTAGAGAAGGAGGCGCTGGAGGATGCTGCTGCTACTGGGGTGGCGATGGTCACTGACGCGACGGTAGGAGTGGCAACAGCAGGAGCGGCGACGGCAGGGGAGGCGAGGGACTCTGTGCGATGGATGTGGGACTCCTGACGAGCTTCCTTGATGCAGAGGAAGAGCTCGTATGCCCAGGGCATGAGAGTGCCCTGGGCGGCCATGGCCCCGAGAACGTCGTGGGAGTAGTGGACGAAAACGTCGGAGAAAGAGGCGGTGGCGCCGCGCTTGATGGTCAGGAGCACAGAGAAGGGAGGTGGCGCGACGTCTCGAAGGCAGCGGAGTAGGTCCTTTGCACGCTGCCAGTAGGAGGTGACCGTCTCGGTCTCCCCCATGCAAAGGGAGTTGAACTCCCGGAGTAGATGGCTGGTCTCAGCATTGCTAGACAGGCGATGAGGGCGAGTGAGTACATGCCAGGCCGCTGTTGGATCGCGGAGGGCTCCGGTGGTGAGGTCGCCGAGGAGGGGCTCGAGGGCAATGCGTGAGGCTAGAGGGACGACGTGGACGAGAGCTTGCCCAGCGCGACCGGCATCGTAAACCTGGTCGGCCTAGGTGGAGTCGAAGGGCAGAACGTAGTAGGGCCATAAGCCCGCACCCTGTGCCCAGATCCAGAAGCTGAGTTCCCAGCTCCAGAACTGATCACCAGCTTGAAGAAGTGGCGGTGGGGTTTTGAAGTCCTTTGGCCTGCTGGCGGCATCCAAAGTGAGGCCTAGGACTGATGTCACCGTTTGGTGTTGGCGTAGGGTGTATTGTTCTACTAGATACTGTGTGGAAAATGATAGGGCCGGGCTCGCGTATCTTGGCGGAGCAAATGGCGCTTGCTGACGTTGGTGTGGCTGCTACGGGGGAGGCTGCTTCTGTAGTGGTGGCGGCGGCTGCTGCTGTTGCTACTGCAACTTCTGCGGCAACATGGGTGGCAGCAGCTATAGTGTCGCGAGCTGTTGTATCAGAGCTGCGAGCTACTGCTGAAGAGCGCCGAGCGGATCTGTCAAGGCAGAATGAATGACCATAGATTGTGCAGGGTGATGGTACTTCTACTACTCCTGCTATTGCTCCTGTTGTTGCTGTTGCTGCTACTTTTGCTACTGCTGCTGCTACTACTGTTGCTGCTGCTATTGCTGCTGATGCTGCTACTATTGCTCTAGTTACTGCTGTTGCTACTACTGCTGCTGCTGCTGTTGATGTGGTTGCTGCTGCTGCTGCTATTGTAGCTGCTGCAGCTATTGCAGGAAAGGGGGACGAGACCCCCCCCATCAGAGGAGGACCCTTCCCCTTGTTTAGAATTCAGCCAATCTTGTTTAGAATGTGCATGATTGACTTTTTCTTGGTTGATGACATCAGTAGTGATGTTAGCTGAACGACTGATGATGTCAACATCGGCTGTTGCTGAGGCCGCTGCTCCTGCACCTGCTATTGCTGCAGCTGCTGCTATTGCTGCTACAGATGTGGCTGGTGCTACTGTTGTTGCTGCTGCTGCTATTGTTGTATCTACTGCTGCTGATGCTGGTGCTGCTGCTGCTACTGCTGCTGCTACCGCTGCTGCTGCTGCCACTGCTGCTGCTACTGCTGCGAGCTGCTGCGGTTGCTATAGTAGCTAAGGCAACTGTTTATGGAGTGGGGGATTTCTTCTGATGTATTTTTTTTTTTTTCAATTTTTTTTTTCTTCTCCTCATCGAGCTTGCTGCTTGCTGTGGGTA